>CM053029.1:99747548-99857548 GCA_028564925.1 Lithobates sylvaticus
ACATGATAACAAGGCAGTGATTGACTCTTTAATGTGCATGGATCATCTGGATGAAAGGGGTTCAAGGTGTCATAGGTGTGAAGATGTAAGGGGGTTCATCAGCATATAAATTTGGGAGACCTCAAACTATCATCAGTCTTGGCAAACCTCTGAGAAGTCAACATCTCCTGAGCTGATTAAGACACAGAGAAGAAGATGCCTTCGGTGTTCACCTTGAAGACGGTCTTATATTTTTTGTCCATCTGCCTGGCCCTGGGGAGACCACCTTTTCCACTTAACTCAGGGGATTTGAGCTTTCCATCTCCTGGATTAAACAGACAATCTCCAAAGCTCAAAGTTCCTCCTTATATGATGCATCTTTACCAAACCCTCATGGATGAGCACAAAGATCGTCACAGGCCAGAAAATCAAATACTGCAAGAGTCTGATACTGTCCAGAGTCTTCCTGCTAAAAGTAAGTACATAGTTTAACTGAACTCATCTATGTGATATACAGTATATTTGCATCTATTTTTTGATTTGATTGCTGATAACAAATATGCTCTATCTGGGTAACTGGTAGTAACCAATAGGATTCAAAACATCAAACTTGCAGTAGCAAATATAATTTCAAATACAATGTTTTAATCTGATTTTAATCTGAAATACTGAAAGTACATATGTCAGACCCTTATACTAATTATTATCTATCACAAATAAATAAGACTAGTAACTGTATTTTCTATATTTGTCTTTAAGCTTTATTATCTTAATTGATGAACAGTCATTTGGAATTTCAAACTGGCTATAGTAGTTTTCTATCTGCAGTTAATAGCAACCAATTTTTATGGAATAAAACATACTAATAAAACTTGTTTTTATTTCTCCCAGGTTTTACAATGGAAGATAATCGCTGGTCAGTGAGTTTTGACCTCACACCTATCTCCAAAGGGGATGATCTAAGATTGGTTGAGCTTCGAGTTCTTCTCCCACCATTTGAAACCCCCACCCCAATCACTATGGAGATCTTCCACACTGAAAATGGACAGGATAGAGTCTTCTTGGGGTCAATCATGAAAAGCATGCCAGTAAATCACCATTCTGCCTGGAAAAGCTTCAATGTGACTGATCTGATGGGACAGTATCTTCACTGGGACAATAAAATGGCCAATAATAAAGACACGCATGCTATAGAAAATGCTCACATCGCTGCAGTATCTCATTCTGGAAATCCCAAACAGCTAATTAACAAGTCTCTTCACAAGAGATCCACAAATCAAGCAATCATTGTATTTTTCAGTAAGGACAAGCCGCTTTCCAAGCCAGAGTCTCCAGGCCTGATCAAGAAATTGTCAGAAAGTTCTCCAGAGATGTCTGCATTCCGGAGACAAAGACGAAACAGAAACAGGCAAATAATTACTCCATCCACCACATATTCTACGACAGAAGAAAAGCAAGGACCTTTATGTAGAAAGGTTGACATGATGGTAGATGTCAAGGAGCTTGGATGGGACAACTGGGTTGTCTATCCCAAAAAATTCAACGCCTACCGGTGTGAAGGAAGCTGCCATACCCCACTAAAGGGCACCGCCAAGCCAACAAACTATAACTACGTTAAGGTGAGAAAAGTTTGCATTGCTACCTCCTATCCCCACTAAAAAACATGTTTTTATTTAAGGGAAACTGCATTTTTAGTGTTTTTATATATGCATGTGAATATTATCACTAATCAATGAATATGATTGTTTATGTATATCATATTGAAATATCTACTGTATATACATTGGGGAACACCTATTTGCTTATTGGCTTCTGAGACACAGACCTGATGCTAAAAATCTTTACCTGTCCTTGGTCAGTGAGACAGAATGTATCGAAGCCCAAGTATTAGGAATATAGCCAAAGATCATTCTCAGAAGTAGAGGTTAGCAATGACAGACTATGTATTTCTCTTGTAACTTGTTTCAGGAGAAACGTGTAGGTTGACTTTGCTGACCTACTCCTGAAAATGCTTGCTACCTGGCTTTGTGTGTTTTCCATACTTTCTGACTTACTGACCCAACAATAGCAGAGCCAGTGAAATCAGAACATCTGATCTGCAACTTGCCTCTGGTTAGTCAATAACAAAGCACTGAAGCCAAAGAATCAGTGGGGTTGATTTACTAAAACTGGAGAGTGCAAAATCTGGTGCAGCACTGCATAGTAACCAATCAGCTTCCAGGTTTTTTTGTCAAAGTTTAATTGAACAAGCTGAAGTTAGAAGCTGATTGGCTACCATGCAGAGCTGCACCAAATGTTGCACTCTCCAGTTTTAGTAAATCAACCCCAATATGTCATCCAGATTATTAGACTTTTTAAAAGGGGATTAGTCATAGAAGTCTATATTTGTCTCTGATGACAGGTCTTCTTTACAGCTGACCACCAGAGGGTGCACATAAATATCTGTATATTATCTTTGTATACTATAGGTTTAACATTTTGCATTACAACTATCTGTTTTTCTGTTATTAATTGTATGCATACTGTTTAATGGCCTAATCAAAATTGCTAAACCAAATTACTAATGTTTGAATGTTCTATTTTTATTTTCATAGAGTTTCATCAATCTAAAGGAATGGGAGAAAGCTGAATGTTCCTCATGTGTACCAGTAAAGATGCAGCCATTGTTCATGCTATCCCATGAAGAATCCAACCTTGTTTTAAGACACCATGAGGACATGATCATTGAAGAATGTGGGGCTCTTTGAAGAGAAGAATGGCAACCTAATTTGTTGAGAATTTGGGACTTTTTTCTATTATTGGAGTACTGAAGACTATAATTTGAGATTTGGGATGCATGCATAATAGATTATAAAACAATTGCTATGTAGTTCCTCATGTTGAGGTATGTTTCTGTACTCTTATTTTATTTTGTTTTATTTTTATGCAATAAACTCACTAAATACACTACATTTATAGCTTTGTTTCTATTTGTAATTCTCAGTTTGGTAGCTTGGGGGGGGGGGGGGGGGGGGGCAAGTTTTTGCTACTGTCTAGTAAAGTAATTTTACTTTATGTACAAGTGAAAAGGTAAAGAGGATCATATCATCTGTTACTATCCCTGTTACTCTGAGTTTATATGCATGGGGAAAGTTTGCAAAATTAATCTATGGGCAGCTTTAGTGTATTTTTAGTGTATTTTTAGCCACATGCCACCATTTCCATTTTTTGTAGCTCTCTAGCACCAGAATGGGACTAAGGAGCACTTTTGGGGTGGTTATTATACCAAGCTCATAGTTGAGGTAGAGGCCAATGCATCTAGAAGTCCTACGGAGTAAAGTTAGGCATAATTTCTTTACTGATGGGCATAGGAGACAGCAAAAGCTTAACCTTCCTGGCGGTATGATTATTTCTAATTTTAGGTGCTGAAAGCGGTACAATTATTTTGTATGAAAATTTGGCGTTTAATATTGTAGGCCTGTAATTCTTAGGAATAACTCATTTAAATGTCTACTAGACTTAAAAAGTCTAGTAGACATCCCGGGTATGATAAAGTTTGAAACACAAAATCATAAATTATAATATAATAAATAACTATAAATAATTATAACAAATAATAATATAATAATAATAAAAATTATTCAATAATGTAATCAAATCAAAAACACTGAAATTTGCTCAGTTGCAGAATTGTCGCTGTCATTAGATTTAGTGTTTGATAACGGATTTCCCCACAAATCACTATCGCTGAATTCTGTAAGTGATTCTAAATTATTATTATTCTAGATTCTAAATTATTATCGCTGTTTACTAGATGGTCTAAAACCACTTTTGACATAAAGGGACACTTTTTGGTTGCTATGGACAATCTCCAGTTTGGAAAAAAACAGTATTTATAATATAAAACTGCATGCAGGGCACTGGACAGACCACTAGTGACAAAGGGGATGTGTATTTTTTTTATACAGTACTGTAATCTGTAAGATTACTGTGTACTGTATGTGTACTGTGTTTTTACTTTTTTGAATTTGGCGCAAATCTCCGCTCCCGTGCGTCGCAACGTCGCAGGGAACGGAGCCCAGCAGCATTTGGCACTGTGTGAATTGTGCGAGGAGACAGCTTGCACACACAGCGGGGAGACATTGCAGGATCCAGGGGACAAGGTAAGTAACTTTCCCTGTATCCTGCGATGCGATCCCGATCTGGCTCGAGGTTACCGCTAATAGTACTGAAATTCCACCCCGAGCCAGACTCGGGAATACCGCCAGGGAGGTTAAAGTATAACTAAACTTTTCACTTTCTAATTGCTATGTCTTCTACATATTTGGAAATAAACATGAGCATGTTTGAAAAATTGTTGCTGGGGGAGTGATCTTTTGTTGTGGGGGGTGGTCTATTTTTGCTGGGGAGGTCTATTGTTGCTGGTTGGAGATCTATTGTTGCTTGATGGGTCTTATGTTGCTGGGAGGGATCTACTTTTGGGGAGGAATCTATGGTTGCTGGCTGCTGGGGGGGGGGGGGTCTATATTTTCTGGCTCCAGGGGATCTATTTTACTGCTTTTCTTGTTATCATTAACAAATTCCATACAAACTACTTAGCACCACCAAATGATATCTAATTCTGTATTCTCCAAAAGGGATGATACTGGGAGGTGGGTGGTGGTTAGAACCAAGGGACGGTGCTCAGAGGTGGGTAGGGGACGGAGACAAGGGGTGACTCAGAAAGGTGGAATGCCCAGATAGCAAGCATAACTTGACACAAATTTGTGGTAGTGTTGAATTGTAAGTCTGTTAACTTGCTGCACATTGTCACTGGTTGTACACTTGCAGAGCACTTGAAGCACAAGTTCTAGTGGACACTTTTTAGCAAATTTGTGTGGCAAGTCTCTAGCAAAAGCAAAGTTGCAATGGTGAGTCTGCGGCAAGAACTCTGCACAGTGACCCTGTAGTGGGATAAAAACTGAAAAACTGACAGGCGGACCTGATCAGACAGCCCGTGTGAAAGAGGCCCTAGGCCCCCTTCACACTGAGGCGTTTTTCAGGCGCTACAGCGCTAAAAATAGCACCTGTATAGCGCCTGAAAAAAGCGGGTCCTTTCACTCCAGTGTGAAAGCCGGAGGGCTTTCACACGGGAAAGGTGCGCTAGCAGGACGGTAAAAAAAGTCCTGCTAGCAGCATCTTTGGAGCGGTGAAGGAGCGGTGTATTCACCACTCCTAAACCACTCCTACCCATTGAAATCAATGGGGCAATATGGCTATACTGCCGGCAAAGCGCCGCTGCAGCGGTGCTTTGCGGGCGGTTTTAACCCTTTTTCGGCCGCTAGCGGTGGTTAAAACTAGCTAAAAACTAGCTAAGATGGTAAAGCAGCGCTAAATATACTGCTGTTTTATTGCCGACGCCCGCTCCGCCCCAGTGTGAAAGGGGCCTTATGCCCCGTACACACGGTCGGAAATTTTGACGGAAAATGTCCGATCGGACAATGTTGTCGGAAAATCCGCCCGTGTGTGGGCCCCTTCGGACTTTTTCCGTCGGAAAAAATTTGAGAGCAGGATCTCAAATTTTCCGACAACAAAATCCGATCTGACTTTTTCCGATCGTGTGTCGAGAATTCCGACGGACAAAGTGCCACGCATGCTCAGATCAAATTATGAGACCAAAGCTATTGGCTACTAGCCTCTACATAGTTCTGTCGTACGCAACGAACGTCACCACGTTCAGAATGATCAAATTTTTCGACAACATTGTCCGACCGTGTGTCGGACAAAATCTGTCGGAAAAAATCAGACGGATTTTGTGGTCGGAATTTCCGACCGCGTGTACGGGAGCTTAGCCATATGATATTTTAAGAAGGAGGAGTGAACTTTTCTGTACAGGTGCTGCGGGTGGACTGAGCTCAGAGAAGAATCAACAGAACAAGTTTCTGCAATGGTGGGTTTTTTGATATGGCCTTAGGGAAGGACATCTTGTAGACATGTATGTATGCACAATTCAAGCTATTTTTAAGGGAATATATGTATAGTACAGAACTATGCACAACTATTTAATAAGTAACTATGAAGACATTATTAAAAATTGTGTAATATTATTTTTATTAGTCTATTGATTTGAAAGGAATTAAAAATGTGAAGTATTGTTAAAACAATTCATGGAAATGTCTTATTTCTCAAAAAAAAAAAAAGCAAATAGAAATAGCCGGGGGCAACCCTCAGTATCCTACAATGATGGATTATATCGGCCACAGAAAGGAGACATGTACGATAAAAGTAAGTTAATGGAAAAACATTGACCGTACAGACAACACCATACCATACCACGGTATGGACTATATTTTTCTAATTTGCATATGTTATTTTACTTGCATGCTTTTTATATATATTTATTTGTTGGGTCTTATTCCAACTTTTTTTTATCTTTTTCTAATAAAACGTACTTTTATCGTACATGTCTCCTTTCTGTGGCCGATATAGTCCATCAATGTAGGATACTGGGGGTTTTCCCCCGGCTATTTCTATTAGTTTTGTTCAGGTTGTTTGGATGAGGCCTAAGTCCAATTTCCTTTATTATGTCTTATTTCTCCATTATTACAATTATTTTCCCCATAGCAAGTAGACATGTATGCCACATAGATCTTGTCAATGTTTTTGACAAGCCCCTTGTGGAAATATTATTCCCCACTTTACAATTCATACTACAAACGATTAAATATACAGGAAAAGAAGCAGTCACAGATTATAAACTAAAAATACCTGTAATATGTTTTTGAATTGCTTGAACAGAAACACAGTAATATTGGGCAAGAAAGTGGTGAAAAAATGACAAAACATAATTTGACACTGTATAACCAGGCTTTAGGAAGTCTTTAGCATAGTTATTTTAATTAATTAAAGTTGAGAATTTATGTCAATTTGTAGCTTTAAGATAGCTGTTCTATTGCTCCAGCTACTTTTTACATTTTGAATCTTATTGAGACATTCTCTATTTATAATCAGATTTACACAATAAAGATGTTATACATCTTAAAGCAATAAAATTTCTCACTACAAATACAGTTCTGCTGATGGTGTTATGGCACTATCAATGTTAACCTGTTTTTTAAGAAAATGTACATTCTACAGGAGAGAAATACATTTTCAAAATAGTAATAAATACTATTAATACTAGAAAGAATACTAAAATACTAGTCTTTTTTAGCTATAAAATATATATTTTTAATTTAATTATTTAAAAAAACATAATATGTTATAATTGTATATTCTTCTTCTTATTATTTATATTTTAATAATATATCATTTTATATTCAAATAACAAGATACTACTACTAATTATAATAATAATAATAATTAAAAAAATAAATAATTAAAACACTGGATCTGCTTAATGTCATATGTCATGATTTGGGCTAAAATTGTTAGCTAGTAAATTGGTATCACCCAGTTAGATTAGATTTTTTTCTTGCTGTCTCTCTCTCTATAAATATACATTTTGTTTTGTTTACTGTGAAACTATCATTTTATATCAAATTTTAAAGAAGTTGGCTTATTTAATTGATGTTGTTTTATCTGTATTTATAGTTTGTACTGATTCACTGCTACAATGATTAGCATAATAATGACATGATAACAAGGCAGTGATTGACTCTTTAATGTGCATGGATCATCTGGATGAAAGGGGTTCAAGGTGTCATAGGTGTGAAGATGTAAGGGGGTTCATCAGCATATAAATTTGGGAGACCTCAAACTATCATCAGTCTTGGCAAACCTCTGAGAAGTCAACATCTCCTGAGCTGATTAAGACACAGAGAAGAAGATGCCTTCGGTGTTCACCTTGAAGACGGGCTTATATTTTTTGTCCATCTGCCTGGCCCTGGGGAAACCACCTTTTCCACTTAACTCAGGGGAATTGAGCTTTCTATCTCCTGGATTAAACAGACAATCTCCAAAGCTCAAAGTTCCTCCTTATATGATGCATCTTTACCAAACCCTCATGGATGAGCACAAAGATCGTCACAGGCCAGAAAATCATATACTGCAAGAGTCTGATACTGTCCAGAGTCTTCCTGCTAAAAGTAAGTACATAGTTTAACTGAACTCATCTATGTGATATACAGTATATTTGCATCTATTTTTTGATTTGATTGCTGATAACAAATATGCTCTATCTGGGTAACTGGTAGTAACCAATAGGATTCATAAGCTCTGTATGGGTAACTGGTAGTAACCAATAGGATTCAAAACATCAAACTTGCAGTAGCAAATATAATTTCAAATACAATGTTTTAATCTGATTTTAATCTGAAATACTGAAAGTACATATGTCAGATCCTTATACTAATTATTATCTATCACAAATAAATAAGACTAGTAACTGTATTTTCTATATTTGTCTTTAAGCTTTATTATCTTAATTGATGAACAGTCATTTGGAATTTCAAACTGGCTATAGTAGTTTTCTATCTGCAGTTAATAGCAACCAATTTTTATGGAATTAAACATACTAATAAAACTTGTTTTTATTTCTCCCAGGTTTTACAATGGAAGATAATCGCTGGTCAGTGAGTTTTGACCTCACACCTATCTCCAAAGGGGATGATCTAAGATTGGTTGAGCTTCGAGTTCTTCTCCCACCATTTGAAACCCCCACCCCAATCACTATGGAGATCTTCCACACTGAAAATGGACAGGATAGAGTCTTCTTGGGGTCAATCATGAAAAGCATGCCAGTAAATCACCATTCTGCCTGGAAAAGCTTCAATGTGACTGATCTGATGGGACAGTATCTTCACTGGGACAATAAAATGGCCAATAATAAAGAGACGCATGCTATAGAAAATGCTCACATCGCTGCAGTATCTCATTCTGGAAATCCCAAACAGCTAATTAACAAGTCTCTTCACAAGAGATCCACAAATCAAGCAATCATTGTATTTTTCAGTAAGGACAAGCCACTTTACAAGCCAGAGTCTCCAGGCCTGATCAAGAAATTGTCAGAAAGCTCTCCAGAGATGTCGGCATTCCGGAGACAAAGACAAAACAGAAACAGGCAAATAATTACTCCATCCACCACATATTCTACGACAGAAGAAAAGCAAGGACCTTTATGTAGAAAGGTTGACATGATGGTAGATGTCAAGGAGCTTGGATGGGACAACTGGGTTGTCTATCCCAAAAAATTCAACGCCTACCGGTGTGAAGGAAGCTGCCATACCCCACTAAAGGTCACCGCCAAGCCAACAAACTATAACTACGTTAAGGTGAGAAAAGTTTGCATTGCTACCTCCTATCCCCACTAAAAAACATGTTTTTATTTAAGGGAAACTGCATTTTTAGTGTTTTTATATATGCATGTGAATATTATCACTAATCAATGAATATGATTGTTTATGTATATCATATTGAAATATCTACTGTATATACATTGGGGAACACCTATTTGCTTATTGGCTTCTGAGACACAGACCTGATGCTAAAAATCTTTACCTGTCCTTGGTCAGTGAGACAGAATGTATCGAAGCCCAAGTATTAGGAATATAGCCAAAGATCATTCTCAGAAGTAGAGGTTAGCAATGACAGACTATGTATTTCTCTTGTAACTTGTTTCAGGAGAAACGTGTAGGTTGACTTTGCTGACCTACTCCTGAAAATGCTTGCTACCTGGCTTTGTGTGTTTTCCATACTTTCTGACTTACTGACCCAACAATTGCAGAGCCAGTGAAATCAGAACATCTGATCTGCAACTTGCCTCTGGTTAGTCAATAACAAAGCACTGAAGCCAAAGAATCAGTGGGGTTGATTTACTAAAACTGGAGAGTGCAAAATCTGGTGCAGCACTGCATAGTAACCAATCAGCTTCCAGGTTTTTTGTCAAAGTTTAATTGAACAAGCTGAAGTTAGAAGCTGATTGGCTACCATGCAGAGCTGCACCAAATGTTGCACTCTCCAGTTTTAGTAAATCAACCCCAATATGTCATCCAGATTATTAGACTTTTTAAAAGGGGATTAGTCATAGAAGTCTATATTTGTCTCTGATGACAGGTCTTCTTTACAGCTGACCACCAGAGGGTGCACATAAATATCTGTATATTATAAAACAGAAGGCAAGGTGAATAGTATACTTATTATCTTTGTATACTATAGGTTTAACATTTTGCATTACAACTATCTGTTTTTCTGTTATTAATTGTATGCATACTGTTTAATGGCCTAAGCAAAATTGCTAAACCAAATTACTAATGTTTGAATGTTCTATTTTTATTTTCATAGAGTTTCATCAATCTAAAGGAATGGGAGAAAGCTGAATGTTCCTCATGTGTACCAGTAAAGATGCAGCCATTGTTCATGCTATCCCATGAAGAATCCAACCTTGTTTTAAGACACCATGAGGACATGATCATTGAAGAATGTGGGGCTCTTTGAAGAGAAGAATGGCAACCTAATTTGTTGAGAATTTGGGACTTTTTTCTATTATTGGAGTACTGAAGACTATAATTTGAGATTTGGGATGCATGCATAATAGATTATAAAACAATTGCTATGTAGTTCCTCATGTTGAGGTATGTGTCTGTACTCTTATTTTATTTTGTTTTATTTTTATGCAATAAACTCACTAAATACACTACATTTATAGCTTTGTTTCTATTTGTAATTCTCAGTTTGGTAGCTTGGGGGGGGGGGGGGGGGGGCAAGTTTTTGCTACTGTCTAGTAAAGTAATTTTACTTTATGTACAAGTGAAAAGGTAAAGAGGATCATATCATCTGTTACTATCCCTGTTACTCTGAGTTTATATGCATGGGGAAAGTTTGCAAAATTCATCTATGGGCAGCTTTAGTGTATTTTTAGCCACATACCACCTTTTCCCTTTTTTGTAGCTCTCTAGCACCAGAATGGGACTAAGGAGCACCTTTGGGGTGGTTATTATACCAAGCTCATAGTTGAGGTAGAGGCCAATGCATCTAGAAGTCCTACGGAGTAAAGTTAGGCACTTAGCATAATTTCTTTACTGATGGGCATAGGAGACAGCAAAAGCTTAACCTTCCTGGCGGTATGATTATTTCTAATTTTAGGTGCTGAAAGCGGTACAATTATTTTGTATGGAAATTTGGCGTTTAATATTGTAGGCCTGTAATTCTTAGGAATAACTCATTTAAATGTCTACTAGACTTAAAAAGTCTAGTAGACATCCAGGGTATGATAAAGTTTGAAACACAAAATCATAAATTATAATATAATAAATAACTATAAATAATTATAACAAATAATAATATAATAATAATAAAAATTATTCAATAATGTAATCAAATCAAAAACACTGAAATGTGCTCAGTTGCAGAATTGTCGCTGTCATTAGATTTAGTGTTTGATAACGATTTCCCCACAAATCACTATCGCTCAATTCTGTAAGTGATTCTAAATTATTATTATTCTAGATTCTAAATTATTATCGCTGTTTACTAGATGGTCTAAAACCACTTTTGACATAAAGGGACACTTTTTGGTTGCTATGGACAATCTCCAGTTTGGAAAAAAACAGTATTTATAATATAAAACTGCATGCAGGGCACTGGACAGACCACTAGTGACAAAGGGGATGTGTAATTTTTTTATACAGTACTGTAATCTGTAAGATTACTGTGTACTGTATGTGTACTGTGTTTTTACTTTTTTGAATTTGGCGTGAATCTCCGCTCCCGTGCGTCGCAACGTCGCAGGGAACGGAGCCCAGCAGCATTTGGCACTGTGTGAATTGTGCGAGGAGACAGCTTGCACACACAGCGGGGAGACATTGCAGGATCCAGGGGACAAGGTAAGTAACTTTCCCTGTATCCTGCGATGCGATCCCGATCTGGCTCGAGGTTACCGCTAATAGTACTGAAATTCCACTCCGAGCCAGACTCGGGAATACCGCCAGGGAGGTTAAAGTATAACTAAACTTTTCACTTTCTAATTGCTATGTCTTCTACATATTTGGAAATAAACATGAGCATGTTTGAAAAATTGTTGCTGGGGGAGTGATCTTTTGTTGTGGGGGGTGGTCTATTTTTGCTGGGGAGGTCTATTGTTGCTGGTTGGAGATCTATTGTTGCTTGATGGGTCTTATGTTGCTGGGAGGGATCTACTTTGGGGGAGGAATCTATGGTTGCTGGCTGCTGGGGGGGGGTCTATATTTTCTGGCTCCAGGGGATCTATTTTACTGCTTTTCTTGTTATCATTAACAAATTCCATACAAACTACTTAGCACCACAAAATGATATCTAATTCTGTATTCTCCAAAAGGGATGATACTGGGAGGTGGGTGGTGGTTAGAACCAAGGGACGGTGCTCAGAGGTGGGTAGGGGACGGAGACAAGGGGTGACTCAGAAAGGTGGAATGCCCAGATAGCAAGCATAACTTGACACAAATTTGTGGTAGTGTTGAATTGTAAGTCTGTTAACTTGCTGCACATTGTCACTGGTTGTACACTTGCAGAGCACTTGAAGCACAAGTTCTAGTTGACACTTTTTAGCAAATTTGTGTGGCAAGTCTCTAGCAAAAGCAAAGTTGCAATGGTGAGTCTGCGGCAAGAACTCTGCACAGTGACCCTGTAGTGGGATAAAAACTGAAAAACTGACAGGCGGACCTGATCAGACAGCCCGTGTGAAAGAGGCCTTAGGCCCCCTTCACACTGAGGCGTTTTTCAGGCGCTACAGCGCTAAAAATAGCACCTGTATAGCGCCTGAAAAAAGCGGGTCCTTTCACTCCAGTGTGAAAGCCGGAGGGCTTTCACACGGGAAAGGTGCGCTAGCAGGACGGTAAAAAAAGTCCTGCTAGCAGCATCTTTGGAGCGGTGAAGGAGCGGTGTATTCACCACTCCTAAACCACTCCTACCCATTGAAATCAATGGGGCAGCATGGCTATACTGCCGGCAAAGCGCCGCTGCAGCGGTGCTTTGCGGGCGGTTTTAACCCTTTTTCGGCCGCTAGCGGGGGTTAAAACTAGCTAAAAACTAGCTAAGATGGTAAAGCAGCGCTAAATATACTGCTGTTTTATTGCCGACGCCCGCTCCGCCCCAGTGTGAAAGGGGCCTTATGCCCCGTACACACGGTCGGAAATTCTGACGGAAAATGTCCGATCGGACAATGTTGTCGGAAAAATCCGCCCTTCGGACTTTTTCCGTCGGAGCAGGATCTCAAATTTTCCGACAACAAAATCCGATCTGACTTTTTCCGATCGTGTGTCGAGAATTCCGACGGACAAAGTGCCACGCATGCTCAGATCAAATTATGAGACCAAAGCTATTGGCTACTAGCCTCTGCGTAGTTCTGTCATACGCAACGAACGTCACCACGTTCAGAATGATCAAATTTTTCGACAACATTGTCCGACCGTATGTCGAACAAAATCTGTCGGAAAAAATCAGACGGATTTTGTGGTCGGAATTTCCGACCGTGTGTACGGGAGCTTAGCCATATGATATTTTAAGAAGGAGGAGTGAACTTTTCTGTACAGGTGCTGCGGGTGGACTGAGCTCAGAGAAGAATCAACAGAACAAGTTTCTGTAATGGTGGGTTTTTTGATATGGCCTTAGGGAAGGACATCTTGTAGACATGTATGTATGCACAATTCAAGCTATTTTTAAGGGAATATATATATAGTACGTAACTATGAAGACATTATTAAAAATTGTGTAATATTATTTTTATTAGTCTATTGATTTGAAAGGAATTAAAAATGTGAAGTATTGTTAAAACAATTCATGGAAATGTCTTATTTCTCAAAAAAAAAAAAGCAAATAGAAATAGCCGGGGGCAACCCTCAGTATCCTACAATGATGGATTATATCGGCCACAGAAAGGAGACATGTACGATAAAAGTAAGTTAATGGAAAAACATTGACCGTACAGACAACACCATACCATACCACGGCATGGACTATATTTTTCTAATTTGTATATGTTATTTTACTTGCATGCTTTTTATATATATTTATTTGTTGGGTCTTATTCCAACTTTTTTTTATCTTTTTCTAATAAAACGTACTTTTATCGTACATGTCTCCTTTCTGTGGCCGATATAGTCCATCAATGTAGGATACTGGGGGTTTTCCCCCGGCTATTTCTATTAGTTTTGTTCAGATTGTTTGGATGAGGCCTAAGTCCAATTTCCTTTATTATGTCTTATTTCTCCATTATTACAATTATTTTCCCCATAGCAAGTATGCCACATAGATCTTGTCAATGTTTTTGACAAGCCCCTTGTGGAAATATTATTCCCCACTTTGCAATTCGTACTACAAACGATTAAATATACAGGAAAAGAAGAAGTCACAGATTATAAACTAAAAATACCTGTAATATGTTTTTGAATTGCTTGAACAGAAACACAGTAATATTGGTCAAGAAAGTGGTGAAAAAATGACAAAACATAATTTGACACTGTAAAACGAGGCTTTAGGAAGTCTTTAGTATAGTTATTTTAATTAATTAAAGTTGAGAATTTATGGCAATTTGTAGCTTTAAGATAGCTGTTCTATTGCTCCAGCTACTTTTTACATTTTGAATCTTATTGAGACGTTCTCTATTTATAATCAGATTTACACAATAAAGATGTCATACATCTTAAAGCAATAAAATTTCTCACTACAGATACAGTTCCGCTCAAAAATATATTGTGTTATGGCACCATCAATGTTAACCTGTTTTTTCAGAAAATGTTCATTCCACAGGAGAGAACTTAATTTTCCAAATAGTAATAAATACTATTAATACTAGAAAGAATACTAAAATACTAGTCTGTTTTACCTATAAAAAAGTAATGGAATTTATATCTAACTTAAAAGAAGTTGGCTTATTTAATGTCTGTTGTTTTATCTGTATTTATAGTTTGTACAGATTCACTGCTACAATGATTAGCATAATAATGACATGATAACAAGGCAGTGATTGACTCTTTAATGTGCATGGATCATCTGGATGAAAGGGGTTCAAGGTGTCATAGATGTGAAGATGTAAGGGGGTTCATCAGCATATAAATTTGGGAGACCTCAAACTATCATCAGTCTTGGCAAACCTCTGAGAAGTCAACATCTCCTGAGCTGATTAAGACACAGAGAAGAAGATGCCTTCGGAGTTCACCTTGAAGACGGTCTTATATTTTTTGTCCATCTGCCTGGCCCTGGGGAGACCTCCTTTTCCACTTAACTCAGGGGAATTGAGCTTTCCATCTCCTGGATTAAACAGACAATCTCCAAAGCTCAAAGTTCCTCCTTATATGATGCATCTTTACCAAACCCTCATGGATGAGCACAAAGATCGTCACAGGCCAGAAAATCTAATCCTGCAAGAGTCTGATACTGTCCAGAGTCTTCCTGCTAAAAGTAAGTACATAGTTTAACTGAACTCATCTATGTGATATACAGTATATTTGCATCTATTTTTTGATTTCATTGCTGATGCTAAATATGCTCTGTCTGGGTAACTGGTAGTAACCAATAGGATTCAAAACATCAAACTTGCAGTAGCAAATATACTTTCAAATACAATGTTTTAATCTGATTTTAATCTGAAATACTGAAAGTACATATGTCAGACCCTTATACTAATTAATATCTATCACAAATAAATAAGACTAGTAACTGTATTTTCTATATTTGTCTTTAAGCTTTATTATCTTAATTGATGAACAGTCATTTGGAATTTCAAACTGGCTATAGTAGTTTTTTATCTGCAGTTAATAGCAACCAATTTTTATGGAATAAAACATACTAATAAAACTTTTTTTTTATTTCTCCCAGGTTTTACAATGGAAGATAATCGCTGGTCAGTGAGTTTTGACCTCACACCTATCTCCAAAGGGGGTGATCTAAGATTGGTTGAGCTTCGAGTTCTTCTCCCACCATTTGAAACCCCCACCCCAATCACTATGGAGATCTTCCACACTGAAAATGGACAGGATAGAGTCTTCTTGGGGTCAATCATGAAAAGCATGCCAGTAAATCACCATTCTGCCTGGAAAAGCTTCAATGTGACTGATCTGATGGGACAGTATCTTCACTGGGACAATAAAATGGCCAATAATAAAGACACGCATGCTACAGAAAATGCTCACATCGCTGCAGTATCTCATTCTGGAAATTCCAAAAAGCTAATTAACAAGTCTCTTCACAAGAGATCCACAAATCAAGCAATCATTGTATTTTTCAGTAAGGACAAGCCGCTTTCCAAGCCAGAGTCTCCAGGCCTGATCAAGAAATTGTCAGAAAGCTCTCCAGAGATGTCTGCATTCCGGAGACAAAGACGAAACAGAAACAGGCAAATAATTACTCCATCCACCACATATTCTACGACAGAAGAAAAGCAAGGACCTTTATGTAGAAAGGTTGACATGATGGTAGATGTCAAGGAGCTTGGATGGGACAACTGGGTTGTCTATCCCAAAAAATTCAACGCCTACCGGTGTGAAGGACGCTGCCATACCCCACTAAAGGGCACCGCCAAGCCAACAAACTATAACTACGTTAAGGTGAGAAAAGTTTGCATTGCTACCTCCTATCCCCACTAAAAAACATGTTTTTATTTAAGGGAAACTGCATTTTTAGTGTTTTTATATATGCATGTGAATATTATCACTAATCAATGAATATGATTGTTTATGTATATCATATTGAAATATCTACTGTATATACATTGGGGAACACCTATTTGCTTATTGGCTTCTGAGACACAGACCTGATGCTAAAAATCTTTACCTGTCCTTGGTCAGTGAGACAGAATGTATCGAAGCCCAAGTATTAGGAATATAGCCAAAGATCATTCTCAGAAGTAGAGGTTAGCAATGACAGACTATGTATTTCTCTTGTAACTTGTTTCAGGAGAAACGTGTAGGTTGACTTTGCTGACCTACTCCTGAAAATGCTTGCTACCTGGCTTTGTGTGTTTTCCATACCTTCTGACTTACTGACCCAACAATAGCAGAGCCAGTGAAATCAGAACATCTGATCTGCAACTTGCCTCTGGTTAGTCAATAACAAAGCACTGAAGCCAAAGAATCAGTGGGGTTGATTTACTAAAACTGGAGAGTGCAAAATCTGGTGCAGCACTGCATAGTAACCAATCAGCTTCCAGGTTTTTTATCAAAGTTTAATTGAACAAGCTGAAGTTAGAAGCTGATTGGCTACCATGCAGAGCTGCACCAAATGTTGCACTCTCCAGTTTTAGTAAATCAACCCCAATATGTCATCCAGATTATTAGACTTTTTAAAAGGGGATTAGTCATAGAAGTCTATATTTGTCTCTGATGACAGGTCTTCTTTACAGCTGACCACCAGAGGGTGCACATAAATATCTGTATATTATAAAACAGAAGGCAAGGTGAATAGTATACTTATTATCTTTGTATACTATAGGTTTAACATTTTGCATTACAACTATCTGTTTTTCTGTTATTAATTGTATGCATACTGTTTAATGGCCTAATCAAAATTGCTAAACCAAATTACTAATGTTTGAATGTTCTATTTTTATTTTCATAGAGTTTCATCAATCTAAAGGAATGGGAGAAAGCTGAATGTTCCTCATGTGTACGAGTAAAGATGCAGCCATTGTTCATGCTATCCCATGAAGAATCCAACCTTGTTTTAAGACACCATGAGGACATGATCATTGAAGAATGTGGGGCTCTTTGAAGAGAAGAATGGCAACCTAATTTGTTGAGAATTTGGGACTTTTTTCTATTATTGGAGTACTGAAGACTATAATTTGAGATTTGGGATGCATGCATAATAGATTATAAAACAATTGCTATGTAGTTCCTCATGTTGAGGTATGTTTCTGTACTCTTATTTTATTTTGTTTTATTTTTATGCAATAAACTCACTAAATACACTACATTTATAGCTTTGTTTCTATTTGTAATTCTCAGTTTGGTAGCTTGGGGGGGGGGGCAAGTTTTTGCTACTGTCTAGTAAAGTAATTTTACTTTATGTACAAGTGAAAAGGTAAAGAGGATCATATCATCTGTTACTATCCCTGTTACTCTGAGTTTATATGCATGGGGAAAGTTTGCAAAATTCATCTATGGGCAGCTTTAGTGTATTTTTAGCCACATGCCACCATTTCCATTTTTTGTAGCTCTCTAGCACCAGAATGGGACTAAGGAGCACCTTTGGGGTGGTTATTATACCAAGCTCATAGTTGAGGTAGAGGCCAATGCATCTAGAAGTCCTACGGAGTAAAGTTAGGCACTTAGCATAATTTCTTTACTGATGGGCATAGGAGACAGCAAAAGCTTAACCTTCCTGGCGGTATGATTATTTCTAATTTTAGGTGCTGAAAGCGGTACAATTATTTTGTATGGAAATTTGGCGTTTATTATTGTAGGCCTGTAATTCTTAGGAATAACTCATTTAAATGTCTACTAGACTTAAAAAGTCTAGTAGACATCCCGGGTATGATAAAGTTTGAAACACAAAATCATAAATTATAATATAATAAATAACTATAAATAATTATAACAAATAATAATATAATAATAATAAAAATTATTCAATAATGTAATCAAATCAAAAACACTGAAATGTGCTCAGTTGCAGAATTGTCGCTGTCATTAGATTTAGTGTTTGATAACGATTTCCCCACAAATCACTATCGCTCAATTCTGTAAGTGATTCTAAATTATTATTATTCTAGATTCTAAATTATTATCGCTGTTTACTAGATGGTCTAAAACCGGGGGGGGGATCTATATTTTCTGGCTCCAGGGGATCTATTTTACTGCTTTTCTTGTTATCATTAACAAATTCCATACAAACTACTTAGCACCACAAAATGATATCTAATTCTGTATTCTCCAAAAGGGATGATACTGGGAGGTGGGTGGTGGTTAGAACCAAGGGACGGTGCTCAGAGGTGGGTAGGGGACGGAGACAAGGGGTGACTCAGAAAGGTGGAATGCCCAGATAGCAAGCATAACTTGACACAAATTTGTGGTAGTGTTGAATTGTAAGTCTGTTAACTTGCTGCACATTGTCACTGGTTGTACACTTGCAGAGCACTTGAAGCACAAGTTCTAGTTGACACTTTTTAGCAAATTTGTGTGGCAAGTCTCTAGCAAAAGCAAAGTTGCAATGGTGAGTCTGCGGCAAGAACTCTGCACAGTGACCCTGTAGTGGGATAAAAACTGAAAAACTGACAGGCGGACCTGATCAGACAGCCCGTGTGAAAGAGGCCTTAGGCCCCCTTCACACTGAGGCGTTTTTCAGGCGCTACAGCGCTAAAAATAGCACCTGTATAGCGCCTGAAAAAAGCGGGTCCTTTCACTCCAGTGTGAAAGCCGGAGGGCTTTCACACGGGAAAGGTGCGCTAGCAGGACGGTAAAAAAAGTCCTGCTAGCAGCATCTTTGGAGCGGTGAAGGAGCGGTGTATTCACCACTCCTAAACCACTCCTACCCATTGAAATCAATGGGGCAGCATGGCTATACTGCCGGCAAAGCGCCGCTGCAGCGGTGCTTTGCGGGCGGTTTTAACCCTTTTTCGGCCGCTAGCGGGGGTTAAAACTAGCTAAAAACTAGCTAAGATGGTAAAGCAGCGCTAAATATACTGCTGTTTTATTGCCGACGCCCGCTCCGCCCCAGTGTGAAAGGGGCCTTATGCCCCGTACACACGGTCGGAAATTCTGACGGAAAATGTCCGATCGGACAATGTTGTCGGAAAATCCGCCCGTGTGTGGGCCCCTTCGGACTTTTTCCGTCGGAGCAGGATCTCAAATTTTCCGACAACAAAATCCAATCTGACTTTTTCCGATCGTGTGTCGAGAATTCCGACGGACAAAGTGCCACGCATGCTCAGATCAAATTATGAGACCAAAGCTATTGGCTACTAGCCTCTGCGTAGTTCTGTCATACGCAACGAATGTCACCACGTTCAGAATGATCAAATTTTTCGACAACATTGTCCGACCGTATGTCGAACAAAATCTGTCGGAAAAAATCAGACGGATTTTGTGGTCGGAATTTCCGACCGTGTGTACGGGAGCTTAGCCATATGATATTTTAAGAAGGAGGAGTGAACTTTTCTGTACAGGTGCTGCGGGTGGACTGAGCTCAGAGAAGAATCAACAGAACAAGTTTCTGTAATGGTGGGTTTTTTGATATGGCCTTAGGGAAGGACATCTTGTAGACATGTATGTATGCACAATTCAAGCTATTTTTAAGGGAATATATATATAGTACGTAACTATGAAGACATTATTAAAAATTGTGTAATATTATTTTTATTAGTCTATTGATTTGAAAGGAATTAAAAATGTGAAGTATTGTTAAAACAATTCATGGAAATGTCTTATTTCTCAAAAAAAAAAAAAGCAAATAGAAATAGCCGGGGGCAACCCTCAGTATCCTACAATGATGGATTATATCGGCCACAGAAAGGAGACATGTACGATAAAAGTAAGTTAATGGAAAAACATTGACCGTACAGACAACACCATACCATACCACGGTATGGACTATATTTTTCTAATTTGTATATGTTATTTTACTTGCATGCTTTTTATATATATTTATTTGTTGGGTCTTATTCCAACTTTTTTTTATCTTTTTCTAATAAAACGTACTTTTATCGTACATGTCTCCTTTCTGTGGCCGATATAGTCCATCAATGTAGGATACTGGGGGTTTTCCCCCGGCTATTTCTATTAGTTTTGTTCAGATTGTTTGGATGAGGCCTAAGTCCAATTTCCTTTATTATGTCTTATTTCTCCATTATTACAATTATTTTCCCCATAGCAAGTAGACATGTATGCCACATAGATCTTGTCAATGTTTTTGACAAGCCCCTTGTGGAAATATTATTCCCCACTTTGCAATTCATACTACAAACGATTAAATATACAGGAAAAGAAGCAGTCACAGATTATAAACTAAAAATACCTGTAATATGTTTTTGAATTGCTTGAACAGAAACACAGTAATATTGGTCAAGAAAGTGGTGAAAAAATGACAAAACATAATTTGACACTGTAAAACGAGGCTTTAGGAAGTCTTTAGTATAGTTATTTTAATTAATTAAAGTTGAGAATTTATGTCAATTTGTAGCTTTAAGATAGCTGTTCTATTGCTCCAGCTACTTTTTACATTTTGAATCTTATTGAGACGTTCTCTATTTATAATCAGATTTACACAATAAAGATGTCATACATCTTAAAGCAATAAAATTTCTCACTACAAATACAGTTCCGCTCAAAAATATATTGTGTTATGGCACCATCAATGTTAACCTGTTTTTTCAGAAAATGTACATTCCACAGGAGAGAACTTAATTTTCCAAATAGTAATAAATACTATTAATACTAGAAAGAATACTAAAATACTAGTCTGTTTTACCTATAAAAAAGTAATGAAATTTATATCTAACTTAAAAGAAGTTGGCTTATTTAATGTCTGTTGTTTTATCTGTATTTATAGTTTGTACAGATTCACTGCTACAATGATTAGCATAATAATGACATGATAACAAGGCAGTGATTGACTCTTTAATGTGCATGGATCATCTGGATGAAAGGGGTTCAAGGTGTCATAGATGTGAAGATGTAAGGGGGTTCATCAGCATATAAATTTGGGAGACCTCAAACTATCATCAGTCTTGGCAAACCTCTGAGAAGTCAACATCTCCTGAGCTGATTAAGACACAGAGAAGAAGATGCCTTCGGAGTTCACCTTGAAGACGGTCTTATATTTTTTGTCCATCTGCCTGGCCCTGGGGAGACCTCCTTTTCCACTTAACTCAGGGGAATTGAGCTTTCCATCTCCTGGATTAAACAGACAATCTCCAAAGCTCAAAGTTCCTCCTTATATGATGCATCTTTACCAAACCCTCATGGATGAGCACAAAGATCGTCACAGGCCAGAAAATCAAATCCTGCAAGAGTCTGATACTGTCCAGAGTCTTCCTGCTAAAAGTAAGTACATAGTTTAACTGAACTCATCTATGTGATATACAGTATATTTGCATCTATTTTTTGATTTCATTGCTGATGCTAAATATGCTCTGTCTGGGTAACTGGTAGTAACCAATAGGATTCAAAACATCAAACTTGCAGTAGCAAATATACTTTCAAATACAATGTTTTAATCTGATTTTAATCTGAAATACTGAAAGTACATATGTCAGACCCTTATACTAATTAATATCTATCACAAATAAATAAGACTAGTAACTGTATTTTCTATATTTGTCTTTAAGCTTTATTATCTTAATTGATGAACAGTCATTTGGAATTTCAAACTGGCTATAGTAGTTTTTTATCTGCAGTTAATAGCAACCAATTTTTATGGAATAAAACATACTAATAAAACTTTTTTTTATTTCTCCCAGGTTTTACAATGGAAGATAATCGCTGGTCAGTGAGTTTTGACCTCACACCTATCTCCAAAGGGGGTGATCTAAGATTGGTTGAGCTTCGAGTTCTTCTCCCACCATTTGAAACCCCCACCCCAATCACTATGGAGATCTTTCACACTGAAAATGGACAGGATAGAGTCTTCTTGGGGTCAATCATGAAAAGCATGCCAGTAAATCACAATTCTGCCTGGAAAAGCTTCAATGTGACTGATCTGATGGGACAGTATCTTCACTGGGACAATAAAATGGCCAATAATAAAGACACGCATGCTACAGAAAATGCTCACATCGCTGCAGTATCTCATTCTGGAAATCCCAAAAAGCTAATTAACAAGTCTCTTCACAAGAGATCCACAAATCAAGCAATCATTGTATTTTTCAGTAAGGACAAGCCATTTTCCAAGCCAGAGTCTCCAGGCCTGATCAAGAAATTGTCAGAAAGCTCTCCAGAGATGTCTGGATTCCGGAGACAAAGACGAAACAGAAACATGCAAATAATTACTCCATCCACCACATATTCTACGACAGAAGAAAAGCAAGGACCTTTATGTAGAAAGGTTGACATGATGGTAGATGTGAAGGAGCTTGGATGGGACAACTGGGTTATCTATCCCAAAAGATTCAACGCCTACCGGTGTGAAGGAAGCTGCCATACCCCACTAAAGGGCACCACCAAGCCAACAAACTATAACTACGTTAAGGTGAGAAAAATTTGCATTGGTACCTCCTATCCCCACTAAAAAAACACGTTTTTATTTAAGGGAAACTGCATTTTTAGTGTTTTTATATATGCATGTGAATATCAGCACTAATCAATGAATATGATTGTTTATGTGTATCATTTTGAAATATCTACTGTATATACATTGGGGAACACCTATTTGCTTATTGGCTTCTGAGACACAGACCTGATGCTAAAAATCTTTACCTGTCCTTGGTCAGTGAGACAGAATGTATCGAAGCCAAAGTATTAGGAATATAGCCAAAGATCATTCTCAGAAGTAGAGGTTAGCAATGACAGACTATGTATTTCTCTTGTAACTTGTTTCAGGAGAAACGTGTAGGTTGACTTTGCCGACCTACTCCTGAAAATGCTTGCTACCTGGCTTTGTGTGTTTTCCATACTTTCTGACTTACTGACCCAACAATTGCAGAGCCAGTGAAATCAGAACATCTGATCTGCAACTTGCCTCTGGTTAGTCAATAACAAAGCACTGAAGCCAAAAAATCAGTGGGGTTGATTTACTAAAACTGGAGAGTGCAAAATCCAGTGCAGCACTGCATAGTAACCAATCAGCTTCCAGGTTTTTTGTCAAAGTTTAATTGAACAAGCTGAAGTTAGAAGCTGATTGGCTACCATGCAGAGCTGCACCAAATGTTGCACTCTCCAGTTTTAGTAAATCATCCCCAATATGTCATCCAGATTATTAGACTTTTCAAAAGGGGATTAGTCATAGAAGTCTAGATTTGTCTCTGATGACAGGTCTTCTTTACAGCTGACCACCAGGGGGTGCACATAAATATCTGTATATTATAAAACAGCAGGCAAGGTAAATAGTATACTTGTTATCTTTGTATACTATAGGTTTAACATTTTGCATTACTACTATTTCTGTTATTAATTGTATGCATACTGTTTAATAGCCTAAGAAAAATTGCTAAACCAAATTACTAATGTTTGAATGTTCTATTTTTATTTTCATAGAGTTTCATCAATCTAAAGGAATGGGAGAAAGCTGAATGTTCCTCATGTGTACCAGTAAAGATGCAGCCATTGTTCATGCTATCCCATGAAGAATCCAACCTTGTTTTAAGACACCATGAGGACATGATCATTGAAGAATGTGAGGCTCTTTGAAGAGAAGAATGGCAACCTAAATTGTTGAGCGTTGGGACTTTTTTCTATTATTGGAGGACTGAAGACTATAATTTGAGATTTGGGATGCATGCATAATAGATTATAAAACAATTGCTATGTAGTTCCTCATGTTGAGGTATGTTTCTGTACTCTTATTTTATTTTGTTTTATTTTTATGCAATAAACTCACTAAATACACTACATTTATAGCTTTGTTTCTATTTGTAATTCTCAGTTCGGTAGCTGGGGGGCAAGTTTTTGCTACTGTCTAGTAAAGTAATTTTACTTTATGTACAAGTGAAAAGGTAAAGAAGATCATATCATCTGTTACTATCCCTGTTACTCTGAGTTTATATGCATGGGGAAAGTTTGCAAAATTCATCTATGGGCAGCTTTAGTGTATTTTTAGCCACATGCCACCATTTCCCTTTTTTGTAGCTCTCTAGCACCAGAATGGGACTAAGGAGCACATTTGGGGTGGTTATTATACCAAGCTCATAGTTGAGGTAGAGGCCAATGCATCTAGAAGTCCTACGGAGTAAAGTTAGGCACTTAGCATAATTTCTTTACTGATGGGCATAGGAGACAGCAAAAGCTTAACCTTCCTGGCGGTATGATTATTTCTGCTTTTAGGTGCTGACAATTATTTTGCATGGAAATTTGGCGTTTAATATTGTAGGCCTGTAATTCTTAGGAATAACTCACTTAAATCTGTCCAAACCCGAGTCTAGTAGACATCCCGGGTATGATAAAGTTTGAAACACAAAATCATAAATTATAATATAATAAATAACTATAAATAATTATAACAAATAATAATATAATAATAATAAAAATTATTCAATAATGTAATCAAATCAAAAACACTGAAATTTGCTCAGTTGCAGAATTGTCGCTGTCATTAGATTTAGTGTTTGATGACGGATTTCCCCACAAATCACTATCGCTCAATTCTGTAAGTGATTCTAATTTATTATCGCTGTTTTCTAGCTGGTCTAAAACCACTTTTGACATAAAGGGACACTTTTTGGTTGCTATGGACAATCTCCAGTCTCCAGGCAGAAAAAACTGTATTTATAATATAAAACTACATGCAGGGCACTGGACAGACCACTAGGGACAAAGGGGATGTGTATTTTTTTATACAGTACTGTAATCTGTAAGATTACTGTGTACTGTATGTGTACTGTGTTTTAACTTTTTTGAATTTGGCGCCGATCTCCGCTTCCGTGCGTCGCAACGTCGCAGGGGACGGAGCTCTGCGACACTTGGCACTGTGTGAATCGAGCGATGAGACAGCTCGCACACATCGGGGAGACATCGCAGGATCCAGGGTACAAGGTAAGTAACTTTCCCTGTATCCTGCAATGCGATCCCGATCTGGCTCGGGCTTACCGCTAATGGTACTGAAATTCCACTCCGAGCCAGACTCGGGAATACCACCAGGGAGGTTAAAGTATAACTAAACTTTTCACTTTCTAATTGCTATGTCT
This sequence comes from Lithobates sylvaticus, assembly GCA_028564925.1. Taxonomy (NCBI): domain Eukaryota; kingdom Metazoa; phylum Chordata; class Amphibia; order Anura; family Ranidae; genus Lithobates; species Lithobates sylvaticus. The sequence continues at coordinate 99,773,230 of CM053029.1, forward strand.
TCTACATATTTGGAAATAAACATGAGCATGCTTGAAAAATTGTTGCTGGAAGGAGTGATCTTTTGTTGTGGGGGGTGGTCTATTTTTGCTGGGGAGGTCTATTGTTGCTGGTTGGAGATCTATTGTTGCTTAATGGGTCTTATGTTGCTGGGAGGGATCTACTTTTGGCAGGGCCGGATTAACTTAGTGGCTATTGGAGCTGCAGCTCCAGGCCCCTTTCTCAAGATAGGCCCATTTTCCCCCAAAAAATAAAGAAATAAAATAAAAGATCGACTTCAAGGGTTGTAGCTCGGCGATCAGGAGTCACAGAGACCCCACATGGGGGGTAGGTAGCTAAAGACCTACTTCAGCACTGGTTAAAATATGGGGCTGCTTTCATCTATGGTTCTGGAGATACAGGGCTGCTTGCGCAGCCTGTCAGAAGCTACATACAGAGCGGCCAGTTTAAATACAAGCTGGAACACTCTGCAGCAGACTAAGAGGATGAGCTCATAGTGCTTATAATAATTATCTGTATATTACTTATGATATTTAACCCCAGGCCAATTCTGACACTTCTCTCCTACATGTAAAAATCATAATTTTTTTTGCTAGAAAAATACTCAGAACCCTCAAGCATTATATATATTTTTTTAGCAGACACCCTATGGAGAAAAATGGTGGTCTTTGCAACTTTTTATGTTACACGATATTTACGCAGCAATTTTTTAAACTTTTTTTTTGGAAAGAAACTATTTCATTCCTAAAAAAAAAATACTAAAGTTAGCACAATTTTTTTTGTGTACTAAGCGATGCTTTCAATTTTTTTTACAGGTTGAATGTTAAGAGTTACAGAGGAGGTCTAGTGCTAGAATTATTGCTCTCGCTCTAACGATCTAACCTGTGTGTATTTGGCTCTGATACTAACCAGTGCCTCACCAGCCACTGACTAGTATCTCACACCCTCTCACCTGCTGACCTGTGGATGGGGAAATCACTCCAGCAGTGTTATTGTGTTCTGCCAGTGAATACAATTATTAGAGTTGCTAGCTATAGCTGGCAGCACTGATTGTTTTGGGGGAAACCTGACAGGCTGGTACTCAAGTCGGTTAATAGGTTGACTTGTGTAAAACCAGCTAGCCCATACATAGATCGACTATGGTTGGTCTCTGCTTAATTGGTGTAATTTCAATCCATGTATGGCCCGCTTAACCACTACGCAGTCCCTAAAAATCCTTCCACCAACCTTTACATTTTTCCTTCCCAGATTACTTCATCCTCCTCTCCTATACATAGTGCCCTCTGTCAAACTCTCCAAACTTCTCTCCTGTACATACTGCTCACTGTCATACCCTCCACACTTCTCTTCTATACATAGCCCCCGCTGTCATTTTCTACACACTGGGCCCTGAGGTAGGTTATGCCATAATGTACAAGTATGCACAGCATATTAGCACATTAGGGTACACTTAAATTGTCAGACTGAGCCCTCCAGTGCTGTGCTGTGATCAATCCGGCGGGGCCCGGGCACTTCCATCTTCACCCGGTCTTCCTTCCGGGTTCTGTGCCTTCGGTCACTTGCCTTGGCCGGGCTGCGTTGATGTCATTCCCACGTATGCTCATGTGCATCCTTTTTCTCTCATCCCCCCTTTTTCTCTCATCCTCCGTCCCTTACCCCTCACTCCTCTTTCATCCCCTTTCTCTCTCTCACTTATTCTCCCTCTCTCTCTTTAATTTAATTTGTTATAACAAAAAATAGTTTGCATTTTTATTTATTTATTTATTCTTTATAAAAGGCCCCACCAGAATCCTCAGCACCAGGCCAATGATGTTCTTAATCTGGCCCTAACTTTTGGGGAGGAATCTATGGTTGCTGGCTGCTGGGGGGGGGGGTCTATATTTTCTGGCTCCAGGGGATCTATTTCACTGCTTTTCATGTTATCATTAACAAATTCCATACAAATTACTTAGCACAACAAAATGATATCTAATTCTGTATTCTCCAAAAGGGATGATACTGGGAGGTGGGTGGTGGTTAGAACCAAGGGACGATGCTCAGAGGTGGGTAGGGGATGGAGACAAGGGGTGACTCAGAAAGGGGGAATGCCCAGTTAGCAAGCATAACTTGACACATATTTGTGGTAGTGTTGAATTGTAAGTCTGTTAACTTGCTGCACATTGTCACTGGTTGTACACTTGCAGAGCACTTGAAGCACAAGTTCTAGTTGACACTTTTTAGCAAATTTGTGTGGCAAGTCTCTAGCAAAAGCAAAGTTGCAATGTTGAGTCTGCGGCAAGAACTCTGCACAGTGACCCTGTAGTGGGATAAAAACTGAAAAACTGACAGGCGGACCTGATCAGACAGCCCGTGTGAAAGGGGCCTTTAGGCCTTTTTCGGCCGCTAGCGGGGGTTAAAACTAGGTAAAAAAATAGCTAAGATGGTAAAGCAGCGTTAAATATAGCTTTACCGCCAACGCCCGCACCGCCCCAGTGTGAAAGGGGCCTTATGCCCCGTACACACGGTCGGAAATTCCGATGGAAAATGTCCGATCGGACCATGTTGTCGGAAAATCCGCCCGTGTGTGCGCCCCTTCGGTCTTTTTCCGTCAGGATCTCAAATTTTCCGACAACAAAATCCGATCGGACTTTTTCCGATCGCGTGTCGAGAATTCCGACGGACAAAGTGCCACGCATGCTCAGATCAAATTATGAGACCAAAGCTATTGGCTACTAGCCTCTACGTAGTTCCGTCGTATGCAACGAACGTCACCACGTGTCGGACAAAATCCGTCGAAAAAAATCAGACGGATTTTGTGGTCGGAATTTCCGACCTTGTGTACATAGCCATTAGACATTTTAAGAAGGAGTGAACTTTTCTGTACAGGTGCTGCGGGTGGACTGAGCTCAGAAGTTTCTGCAATGGTGGGTTTTTTGATATGGCCTTAGGGAAGGACATTTTGTAGACATGTATGTATGCACAATTCAAGCTATTTTTAAGGGAATATATATATAGTACAGAACTATGCACAACTATTTAATAAGTAACTATGAAGACATTATTAAAAATTGTGTAATATTATTTTTATTAATGTGAAGTATTGTTAAAACAATTCATGCAAATGTCTTATTTCTCAAAAAAAAAAGGAAATAGAAATAGCTGGGGGCAACCCTCAGTATCCTACAATGATGGATTATATCGGCCACAGAAAGGAGACATGTACGGTAAAAGTAAGTTAATGGAAAAACGTTGACCGTACAGACAACACCATATCATTCCACGGTATGGACTATATTTTTCTAATTTGTATATGTTATTTTACTTGCATGCTTTTTATATATATTTATTTGTTGGGTTTTATTCCAACTTTTTTATCTTTTTCTAATAAAACTTACTTTTATCATACATGTCTCCTTTCTGTGGCCGATATAGTCCATCAATGTAGGATACTGGGGGTTTTCCCATTATTACAATTATTTTCCCCATAGCAAGTAGACATGTATGCCACATAGATCTTGTCAATGTTTTTGACAAGCCCCTTGTGGAAATATTATTCCCCACTTTACAATTCATACTACAAACGATTAAACAAACAGGAAAAGAAGCAGTCACAGATTATAAACTAAAAATACCTGTAATCCTCACTATTCTCCAGATTACTCGAATGGTTTCCGAGGCCCCTGCTTAAACCCTCAACCTCTATTAAACAAGACATGGCCCACGTTGACCTGAGAGCCCTTTTGTGGGGTTACAATACCAAATTCTGTACATTACAAGGGGTCTCCCCGTTGACAATAGCAGCTCTCACTCTATGGTATAATAAAGCCAGTAAGCTTGCCCTCTCCTCGGACCCAAGTCCTCTCTCCTCTTTATTTGATAATGCAGCCTTATCCACCTCCTTATCTAGAGAGCAATTGGGGACATACAGTCGAGAACAGTGGCCTACAGCTAACCAATTTGTTCACCCTTCCACGGGCCAATTTAGACCGCCTTCGGATCCACAGATCCCGTCAACACCGACTGGCTTTCTACACTCTCCCTGAATCATCTTAGCAGATCACTGCGCCTGTCAGGTCAGGTCCACAGACAACTCACTAGCTTTGAGGACTTGTGTAATCTCTCTCAGACCACCAGGCACACTTTATCACTCATATACAAGGACATTCAACTCCACCTGTGTCAATCTCTTCCGGCATATACCCACAAATGGGCTAGAGATCTGGATATGGAGATATCCCTGGCCCAGTGGAATACCTCCTTTATTCACACCCACCAAGCGTCCAGGTCGGGATTCACTCAGAAGAAAAACTATAAATTGATCTCAAGGTGGTACAGAGTTCCATCCTTGGTACCCAGGATGTTCCCCGCTACGACAGATACTTGCTGGAGATGTCACGGAGGAAAGGGATCTTTCATCCATATATGGTGGGACTGCATCAAGATACGCCCATTTTGGGACAAAATCTTTAAAATTTATAACGATATGTATCAGTCTTCCTTATCCCCCCTCTCCCCTGATTGCTCTCCTATCCATCATACCAGGCCCAATCTAATCTCAAAAGAAAAGTCTCTTGAGATTCATTCTCTCAGCAGCCAGGCATAATATATCTCTTTATTGGAAAAAGGAATCCCCCCCCCCCCCATATCAGGGTGGGTGAATATCCTTAATGATAAAATGCTTATGGAGGAGATGCAAGCAAAGACAGATGACAAATATGACAAATTTAGCGCTTTGTGGTCCCTATGGCGCCACCACTCAACATCTGATCGTTTCCTTGACAACTTACAGATTTGAAATAATGTTCAGGAAGTACTCACAAATAGGAAAAAATATAGACTTGTCTACCACTGTTAGACACGAGTCGAGCTGCCCCCCCCCTTCCTCCCTCCCTGGGGCTACCCCTACCCAACCCACTCATCACTTTCCTCAAGAGGACAGAGGTATATATATAGGTCAAGATATGGGCGGTGTTCGTTGAGAGATGACACTGCGCAGAGACAAGCATACTTATTGAAGGAATCTGTTCCTAAGTTACAAATATGTTCAATATTGCATTTTGATGCGTATGCACTTTAGAAGGGATGGTTTGTAGCGCCTTCCCATTTTTGCTTCCCTTTACCCTCATCCCATCCCATCCCACCCCCACCTCCCCTCTGAGTCCCCCCCCCCCCCCCCAATCCCATGTTTCTATGTCTATGTTATAAAGACTTGGTTATACAGACAAAATTTACTTGTTTTGTATGTACGAAAATAATAAAAAAAAAATATATTCAACCGTAAAAATACCTGTAATATGTTTTTGAATTGCTTGAACAGAAACACAGTAATATTGGTTAAAGTGGTGAAAAAATTACAAAACATAATTTGACACTATAACCAGGTTTTAGGAAGTCTTTAGCATAGTTATTTTAATTAATTAAAGTTGAGAATTTATGGCAATTTGTAGCTTTAAGATAGCTGTTCTATTGCTCCAGCTACTTTTTACATTTTGAATCTTATTGAGACATTCTCTATTTATAATCAGATTTACACAATAAAGATGTTATACATCCTAAAGCAATAAAATTTCTCACTACAGATACAGTTCCGCTCAAAAATATATTGTGTTATGGCACCATGAATGTTAACCTGTTTTTTCAGAAAATGTACATTCCACAGGAGAGAACTTAATTTTCAAAATAGTAATAAATACTATTAATACTAGAAAAAATACTAAAATACTAGTATTTTTTTAGCTATAAAAAAGTAATGGAATGTAAAAAAAAAAAAAAAAGAATTGTGTTTAATTATTTAAAAAAAAAAAACATAATATGTTATAATTGTATATTCTTCTTCTTATTATTTATATTTTAATAATATATTGTTTTATATTCAAATAACAAGATACTACTACTAATTATAATAATAATAATTAAAACACTGGCTCTGCTTAATGTCATATGTCATGTTTTGGGCTAAAATTGTTAGCTAGTAAATTGGTATCACCCAGTTAGATTAGATTTTTTTTCTTACTGTCTCTCTCTCTATAAATATACATTTTGTTTTGTTTACTGTGAAACTATCATTTTATATCAAACTTAAAAGAAGTTGGCTTATTTAATTGATGTTGTTTTATCTGTATTTATAGTTTGTACTGATTCACTGCTGCAATGATTAGCATACTAATGACATGATAACAAGGCAGTGATTGACTCTTTAATGTGCATGGATCATCTGGATGAAAGGGGTTCAAGGTGTCATAGGTGTGAAGATGTAAGGGGGTTCATCAGCATATAAATTTGGGAGACCTCAAACTATCATCAGTCTTGGCAAACCTCTGAGAAGACAACATCTCCTGAGCTGATTAAGACACAGAGAAGAAGATGCCTTCGGAGTTCACCTTGAAGACGGTCTTATATTTTTTGTCCATCTGCCTGGCCCTGGGGAGGCCTCCTTTTCCACTTAACTCAGGGGAATTGAGCTTTCCATCTCCTGGATTAAACAGACAATCTCCAAAGCTCAAAGTTCCTCCTTATATGATGCATCTTTACCAAACCCTCATGGATGAGCACAAAGATCGTCACAGGCCAGAAAATCAAATCCTGCAAGAGTCTGATACTGTCCAGAGTCTTCCTGCTAAAAGTAAGTACATAGTTTAACTGAACTCATCTATGTGATATACAGTATATTTGCATCTATTTTTTGATTTGATTGCTGATGCTAAATATGCTCTGTCTGAATAACTGGTAGTAACCAATAGGATTCAAAACATCAAGCTTGCAGTAGCAAATATAATTTTAAATACAATGTTTTAATCTGATTTTAATCTAAAATACTGGAAGTACATATGTCAGACCCTTATACTAATTATTATCTATCACAAATAAATAAGACTAGTAACTGTATTTTCTATATTTGTCTTTAAGCTTTATTATCTTAATTGATGAACAGTCATTTGGAATTTCAAACTGGCTATATTAGTTTTCTATCTGCAGTTAATAGCAACCAATTTTTATGGAATAAAACATACTAATAAAACTTGTTTTTATTTCTCCCAGGTTTTACAATGGAAGATAATCGCTGGTCAGTGAGTTTTGACCTCACACCTATCTCCAAAGGGGATGATCTAAGATTGGTCGAGCTTCGAGTTCTTCTCCCACCATTTGAAACCCCTACCCCAATCACTATGGAAATCTTCCACACTGAAAATGGACAGGATAGAGTCTTCTTGGGGTCAATCATAAAAAGCATGCCAGTAAATCACCATTCTGCCTGGAAAAGCTTCAATGTGACTGATCTGATGGGACAGTATCTTCACTGGGACAATAAAATGGCCAATAATAAAGACACGCATGCTATAGAAAATGCTCACATCGCTGCAGTATCTCATTCTGGAAATCCCAAAAAGCTAATTAACAAGTCTCTTCACAAGAGATCCACAAATCAAGCAATCATTGTATTTTTCAGTAAGGACAAGCCGCTTTCCAAGCCAGAGTCTCCAGGCCTGATCAAGAAATTGTCAGAAAGCTCTCCAGAGATGTCTGGATTCCGGAGACAAAGACAAAACAGAAACAGGCAAATAATTACTCCATCCACCACTCATTCTACACCAGAAGAAAAGCAAGGACCTTTATGTAGAAAGGTTGACATGATGGTAGATGTCAAGGAGCTTGGATGGGACAACTGGGTTATCTATCCCAAAAGATTCAACGCCTACCGGTGTGAAGGACGCTGCCATACCCCACTAAAGGGCACCGCCAAGCCAAGAAACTATAACTACCTTAAGGTGAGAAAAGTTTGCATTGCTACCTCCTATCCCCACTAAAAAAACATGTTTTTATTTAAGGGAAACTGCATTTTTAGTGTTTTTATATATGCATGTGAATATTAGCACTAATCAATGAATATAATTGTTTATGTGTATCATTTTGAAATATCTACTGTATATACATTGGGGAACACCTATTTGCTTATTGGCTTCTGAGACACAGACCTGATGCTAAAAATCTTTACCTGTCCTTGGTCAGTGAGATAGAAAGTATGGAAGCCAAAGCATTAGGAATATAGCCAAAGATCATTCTCAGAAGTAGAGGTTAGCTATGATAAACTATGTATTTCTCTTGTAACTTGTTTCAGGAGAAACGTGTAGGTTGACTTTGCTGACCTACTCCTGAAAATGCTTGCTACCTGGCTTTATGGGTTTTCCATACTTTCTGACTTACTGACCCAACAATTACAGAGCCAGTGAAATCAGAACATCTGATCTGCAACTTGCCTCTGGTTAGTCAATAACAAAGCAATGAAGCCAAAGAATCAGTGGGGTTGATTTACTAAAACTGGAGAGTGCAAAATCCGGTGCAGCACTGCATAGTAACCAATCAGCTTCCAGGTTTTTTGTCAAAGCTTAATTGAACAAGCTGAAGTTAGAAGCTGATTGGCTACCATGCAGAGCTGCACCAAATGCTGCACTCTCCAGTTTTAGTAAATCATCCCCAATATGTCATCTAGATTATTAGACTTTTCAAAAGGGGATTAGTCATAGAAGTCTAGATTTGTCTCTGATGACAGGTCTTCTTTACAGATGACCACCAGAGGGTGCACATAAATATCTGTATATTATAAAACAGCAGGCAAGGTAAATAGTATACTTGTTATCTTTGTATACTATAGGTTTAACATTTTGCATTACAACTATCTGTTTTTCTGTTATTAATTGTATGCATACTGTTTAATGGCCTAATCAAAATTGCTAAACCAAATTACTAATGTTTGAATGTTCTATTTTTATTTTCATAGAGTTTCATCAATCTAAAGGAATGGGAGAAAGCTGAATGTTCCTCATGTGTACCAGTAAAGATGCAGCCATTGTTCATGCTATCCCATGAAGAATCCAACCTTGTTTTAAGACACCATGAGGACATGATCATTGAAGAATGTGGGGCTCTTTGAAGAGAAGAATGGCAACCTAAATTGTTGAGAATTTGGGACTTTTTTCTATTTTTGGAGTACTGAAGACTATAATTTGAGATTTGGGATGCATGCATAATAGATTATAAAACAATTGCTATGTAGTTCCTCATGTTGAGGTATGTTTCTGTACTCTTATTTTATTTTGTTTTATTTTTATGCAATAAACTCACTAAATACACTACATTTATAGCTTTGTTTATATTTGTAATTCTCAGTTCGGTAGCTTGGGGGAGCACCTTTTTGCTACTGTCTAGTAAAGTAATTTTACTTTATGTACAAGTGAAAAGGTAAAGAAGATCATATCTATGGAATAGACTCCCTGCAGAGGTGGTTCTGGCTAACTCAGTAGATTGCTTTAAGAAAGGCCTGGATACTTTCCTAAATGTACATAACATAACTGGGTACTGACATTTATAGGTAAAGTTGATCCAGGGAAAATCCGATTGCCTCTCGGGGGATCAGGAAGGGATTTTTTTTCCCCTGCTGTAGCAGATTGGAGCATGCTCTTTTGGGGTTTTTTTTTTTTTTTTTGCCTTCCTCTGGATCAACTGTGGGTATAGAGTGGGGTTTATTGGATTGTACGATATATTTTATTTTTATTTATTATTTCTTTTATTTTTATGGTTGAACTGGATGGACTTGTGTCTTTTTTCGGCCTAGCTAACTATGTAACTATGTAACTATATCATCTGTTACTATCCCTGTTACTCTGAGTTTATATGCATGGGGAAAGTTTGCAAAATTCATCTATGGGCAGCTTTAGTGTATTTTTAGCCACATGCCACCATTTCCCTTTTTGTAGCTCTCTAGCACCAGAATGGGACTAAGGAGCACCTTTGGGGTGGTTATTATACCAAGCTCATAGTTGAGGTAGGGCCCAATGCATCTAGAAGTCCTACGGAGTGAAGTTAGGCACTTAGCATAATTTCTTTGCTGATGGGCATAGGAGACAGCAAAAGCTTTACCTACCTGGCGGTATGATTATTTCTGATTTTAGGTGCTGAAAGCGGTACAATTATTTTGCATGGAAATTTGGCGTTTAATATTGTAGCCCTGTAATTCTTAGGAATAACTCACTTAAATCTGTCCAAACCCGAGTCTAGTAGACATCCCAGGTATGATAAAGTTTGAAACACAAAATCATGAATTATAATATAATAAATAACTATAAATAATTATAACAAATAATAATATAATAATAATAAAAATTATTCAATAATGTAATCAAATCAAAAACACTGAAATTTGCTCAGTTGCAGAATTGTCGCTGTCATTAGATTTAGTGTTTGATGACGGATTTCCCCACAAATCACTATCGCTCAATTCTGTAAGTGATTCTAATTTATTATCGCTGTTTTCTAGCTGGTCTAAAACCACTTTTGACATAAAGGGACACTTTTTGGTTGCTATGGACAATCTCCAGTTTCCAGGCAGAAAAAACAGTATTTATAATATAAAACTGCATGCAGGGCACTGGACAGACCACTAGGGACAAAGGGGATGTGTAATCTTTTTATACAGTACTGTAATCTGTAAGATTACTGTGTACTGTATGTGTACTGTGTTTTAACTATTTTGAATTTGGCGCCGATCTCCGCTCCCATGCGTCGCAACGTCGCAGGGGACGGAGCTCGGCGGCACTTGGCACTGTGTGAATCGAGTGAGGAGACAGCTCGCACACATCGGGGAGACATCGCAGGATCCAGGGGACAAGGTAAGTAACTTTCCCTGTATCCTGCGATGCGATCCCGATCTGGCTCGGGGTTACCGCTAATGGTACTGAAATTCCACCCCGAGCCAGACTCGGGAATACCACCAGGGAGGTTAAAGTATAACTAAACTTTTCACTTTCTAATTGCTATGTCTTCTACATATTTGGAAATAAACATGAGCATGCTTGAAAAATTGTTGCTGGGGGGAGTGATCTTTTGTTGTGGGGGGTGGTCTATTTTTGCTGGGGAGGTCTATTGTTGCTGGTTGGAGATCTATTGTTGCTTGATGGGTCTTATGTTGCTGGGAGGGATCTACTTTTGGGGAGGAATCTATGGTTTCTGGCTGCTGGGGGGGTCTATATTTTCTGGCTCCAGGGTATCTATTTTACTGCTTTTCTTGTTATCATTAAAGGGGAGTTCCAGGCATTTTAAAAGTCAGCAGCTACAAAAAGTGTAGTTGCTGACTTTTAATAAACAGACACTTACCTGTTCCACGGTCCAGCGATGCAGCCGAACGGGGTGTCGCTCCTCTGCCCCTCTTCTTCGCCGGCTCCTCCATTGCCACTCAGGGCACCCGGCTGTGACAGCTTTCGTCTTCACGGCCGGGCACGCACGGCGCATGCGCAAGTCGCTCTGCGCTCCCGAAGTGGATAGGCGATCTCCTGGGACCTGTCACGTGTCCCAGGAGATCGCCTAGAGGGAGGAGTCGCCTAGGCGGTTCCTGGGCGGAAGGAGGAAGTGGGACAGGAAGTCCCCCTCCTAATGAAGCCCCCACTCCCCCCCCCCAAAAATTACATGCCAAATGTGGCATGTAAGGGGGTGAGGAGTGCTTAAAGCGGAAGTTTCATTTTTGAGTGGAACTCCGCTTTAACAAATTCCATACAAATGACTTAGCACCACAAAATGTTATCTAATTCTGTATTCTCCAAAAGGGATGATACTGGGAGGTGGGTGGTGGTTAGAACCAAGGGACGGTGCTCAGAGGTGGGTAGGGGATGGAGACAAGGGGTGACTCAGAAAGGTGGAATGCCCAGATAGCAAGCATAACTTGACACAAATTTGTGGTAGTGTTGAATTGTAAGTCTGTTAACTTGCTGCACATTGTCACTGGTTGTACACTTGCAGAGCACTTGAAGCACAAGTTCTAGTTGACACTTTTTAGCAAATTTGTGTGGCAAGTCTCTAGCAAAAGCAAAGTTGCAATGGCAAGTTGCAAAGTTGCAATGGCAAGTCACAGTGGGATGAAAACTGAAAAACTGACAGGCGGACCTGATCAGACAGCCCGTGTGAAAGGGGCCTTAGGCCCCATTCACACTGAGGTGTTTTTCAGGCGCTAAAGCGCTAAAAATAGCGCCTGAAAAAAGCTGGTCCTTTCACACGGAGGGCTTTCACACTGGAGCGGTGCGCTAGCAGGACGGTAAAAAAAGTCCTGCTAACAGCTTCTTTGGAGCGGTGAAGGAGCGGTGTATTCACCACTCCTAAATCGCTCCTACCCATTGAAATCAATGGGGCAGCACGGCTATACCGCTGGCAAAGCGCCGCTGCAGTGGTCTTAACCCTTTTTTAAAACTAGCTAAAAACTAGCTAAAACAACGGTAAAGCAGCGCTGAATATAGCGCTGCTTTACCGCCGACGCCCACACTGCTCCAGTGTGAAAGGGGCCTTAGGCCTGATTCACACCTATGCATTTTTAGTGCTATTTGCATTTTGCAGATTTGCTCTACAGAACGTGTTCCATAGGAAACCATGTTAAATGGACTGTAGTGCAAATATGCAAAATGCAAAAAGCACTAAAAATGCATAGGTGTGAATCCAGCCTTAGGCTCGATTCACATCTATGCATGTTGCTTTTGAGCATTTTTGCAGTGCTTTTTGCGGTGCATGCCGCGTTTTTGGACACACGTTTTTAACACGATTTTGCAGCGGTTTTGCTGCGTTTTTATTTTATTTAATTATTTATTTTTTTACACTGTGGTTGCTTAGCAACCAGCTATATACAGTGTAAAAAAAAAAATTGCGGCAACATCGCGGTAAAAACGCAAGAAAACACGTGATAAAAACACGGTACTTGCGTTTTGGATGCGGGTCCATTGACCTCTATTGCATGCAAAATGCTGCATTTTGCATGAAAAAAAGTCCCGACCCTTTCCAAAAACACAGAGGCACAAAAATGCATTGATGTCAACATGTTCCATAGGAACCCATGTTAAAAAATTTCCCTGCATTTCTACAAAATGCAAAATGCATCATAAAACGCATTAGTGTGAATCAAGCCTTAGGGAAGGACATCTTGTAGACATGTATGTATGCACAATTCAAGCTATTTTTAAGGGAATGCATGAAAAAAAAGGGAAAAGTTTAGTTTTGCTTTAAGTAATTATTGATATACAGGGGGTCCCCGGGTTACAAACAAGACAGGGACTGTAGGGTTGTTCTTAAGTTGAATCTGTTTGTAAGTCGGAACAGGTACATTTTTTAAGCGTAGCTCCAGACAAAAAATCAATTTTTACGTTTTTTAGATAACATAGAGAAGGGTTATCACCCCTGTAACATTTGTTTTGCTGTCTGTGCCCCTGTTCAGAAGATTTCACCTCACCTTCTGTCCCAATGACAATTGGATTTGGAAAATCTTAGGTTGTTAGGGAAGCATGGACTGGTGATAAAGCATCAGTGGAGACACCTTTTTCCCATATTAACTCTTACATGAGTGAATTTCCCTTCCTAGGGGTGGATTTCCTCTCACTTCCTGTTGTCTCCCTCCGTTTGTAAGTAGGAGTCGTTTGTAAGTCGGATGTTTGTAAGTCGGGGACCCCCTGTATAGAGTAAATGGAGGGAAGGGCTCCCCATGAGGGATTCTCTACAAATTAGACACAACATGTCTGGTACCACATCCTAAGAAAGAACATAAAACACAAAAACCCTAACTAGTGAAATGAGGACTTCAACAGTGCCACATATTAAAGTTTTTATTGTTACGAATGTTAAAACACTCTATTCTTTTAAAACACCAAATATAAAGTAACCAATGTAATAGTCACAAGTCAGAACGGAAGGCACCGCTTGCTATATAAAAAGTGATCATTGTCCTAAATGAACCACAAACTAATGCAGATTGTCATCTTTCCCTATCCTCTGCCTACCGCAGCTTCTAGAACAATGATACTATGGGGTTGATTTACTAAGGGCAAACAAACTGTTTACTTTACAAGGAAATTTGTCTCAGAGTTTAGAATATGTGGTGAAATTTCACTGTGCAAAGAATACCCAATCACTTTCAAGGATTCATGGTGGTGCCTTTGGGGAGATTAACCCTTATGTCCTGCCCCTTCTGACAGCATACGACACATGTGTCAAACACAAGGCCCGCACCTCTAGTCCATTTCATGTGGCCCTCGCACCTCTCCTGCAGTGGCAGCAACCCCCTTGTCTCTGCCCCCATCTTGTCTCAGCAATCAACAGCAGAATGGAGGACAGAATTCCTTCGCCAGATCTTGTGCTTCTTTTTGCAGCCACAGAGAGGCTCATCTCAGATTCTGGGCAGCCGCAGCACTCCCTCGTCTCCGCCTCCCCTGGTCTCAGCATTCCGCAGACTCCACCCCTCTTCTGGTCCTCCTACACCCATGCAAGGGCTGTGTTTACCTGTACAGGGATGCACAGGTGTTATTATTCTATTATTATTATACAGGATTTACATAGCGACAACAGTTTTCGCTTTACAATATAAATGAAGACAGTAAAGTCGTGTAGCGGGTGCTCCACATATCTTGCAGCCTTGCCAAGCTGGCCGAGGGAGAGAGAGCCTGTTAGTGTCCTGCTTTTTTCCCCATCACTGACTAACACAGACATTTGCCCGCTCTCTGCTCCCTCCCCTTTGTTCCTATTGGCAGGAGGAGAGGGAGCCAATCAGTGGGAAGGGAATTACACGAACCATAGAAAAGGACAACTTTCTTAGTGAACTGCAACTAGTGGGTTACCAGCGCCACCAGTGTCAGGATCGCTATAGTGTGACATGAACCTTAGTAATGATCAAAATCTAGAACCACCTGTGCCATGATTTTGCTACAACACTCAGACCCCTCACACAGGCTGTCTGATCAGGTCCGCCTGTCAGTTTTTCAGGTGGACCTGATTGGACCTCACACTCTCCCTTATGGAGCGGCGGATGTCAGCGGAAATCCACCATTATCTGATATGTTCCTGCCAGCAAAATCCAGACGGATGGTGGTCCTGTTTTCCATCCATATGGCGAATCGGATGGGAGTGGATGAAAATGGACTGGCGGTCCGTTTTCACTCGATTTCCTCATAAAGGAGAGGGAGATTGTGTCCACCTCTGCTCTGCACAGTGAGTGGAGACGGACGTGTCATCTGCTTGCTCAGCAGAGCGATCCCCCGCTGAGCAAGCAGAGTCCGCAAAACGGAGGCACCCTTGTGAAAGGGGCCTAACAATAAGGCTACTTTCACACTGAAGCGTTTTTCAGGCGCTAAGGGGATAAAAATAGCGCCTGTAAAACGCCCCCCTGCAGCCTCAGTGTGAGAGTCTGAGTGCTTTCACACTGGAGCATTAGGCTTGCAGGACAGGGAAAAAAAAGTCCTGCAAGCAGCAACTTTGGGGCGCTGCGGGAGTGGTGAATACACCAAATACTCCTAAAATGCCCCTGCCATTGAAATCAATGGCCGGCGCTTCGGCAGCTGTGATTTGGGGGCGGTTTTAACCCCTTTTCGGCCGCTAGCGGGGGTTAAAAGCACTAGTGGCCGAAAAGCGCAGCTAAGATGACGGTATGCCCTAACTGGGCCATTTATGTGTGTTGAGGAGGGGGTAAGGATAAACTAGCAAAAATGAATATATTGGTAGCTCCAACAGTACTGGAAGTTAGCAAAAGGGATCTTCTATTGTGCTGGACAATATATACAGCTATTCAAAGTGCCACTAAATAATATCCTTTTTCTCCTAAATAAATGCATGCTCACCAACTACTTAGTAGCCTTGTAATTAAATTTTTTTTTAATAAAATTATTTTTTACTGTGTTCTTCTGCTTCCTTGTAACAACTTCCATAAGCTCCCAAACTTCCCCTTGTCCCCGTTTGGAACTAAAGGTGCACATTTGTTGTGGCCATGTGTACTGCTCTTTGCACACTACAAATTCTATAGTCCATAGTCTATAGTCCCTGGTTCATCTCGGGAGAAAGCAAAAGAGGGTGCCTATGTTACTACATACAGAGGGCCTATGAAGAATGGATTTAGCCACCCTTTAATACATGCCTTTACCTATAAGAAAGCCTATAATAAGGCTTACCTATAGGTACTGTAAATATCTCCTAAACAGGCACTGTTTAGAAGATATTTACTGTACATGATGCCGGTGACATCACCCACGCATGCACTCTGAAGGAACGGCCATCCATCCTGTGCCATGAACAGCGGGTCCCCTGCGCATGCGTAGGAGTGACCCCATCGCGGCTCTGGCCAGTCACACAGCCAGAGGACGCGAACCCAGAAGGAAGATGGAAGCCTTTTCAGCGGTGACAGCTCGCCACTGGAAGGGCTTTGTTTTAAGGTAAGTTTAACATAATTTGCTAGTATGCAAAGCATACTAGCACATTATGGCTATATCTTGCAGGTTAATAAATAAATAAATCATCAGCGGTTTACTACCGCTTTAACAGGAAGTAGGATCACATCAGCAAAGGGGGGAAAAAAGGGATTTTGAGGAGGCTGAGAGCAATAGAATGTAATTTTTTTTGGACCCAAACAACTGGGAGAACAGACAGATCGTCTGTTCATACAGAGTATGAACAGCGGTCTGTAATCTCCCCTACACAGTGCACTCCCCCTTTCAGTTAGAACACACAATAGGGAACACAATTAACCCCTTGATCGCCCCCTAGTGTTTAACCCCTTCACTGCCAGTGAAATTTTTACAGTAATCAATGCATTTTTATAGCACAGATCGCTATAAAAATGCCAATAGTCCCAAAAATGTGTCAAAATTGTCCGACGTGTCCACCGTAATGTCGCAGTCCTGATTATATATATATATATATATATATATATATATATATATAAATGAATAAAATGCTGTATTGCTTCTATAGAGTTAAAACCCATTGCTGGATAGTTTCACGTGAAAAACAGATGTTTCACTCCTGATTCCAGATATCTATGGCAACGGCTGGGTGGACCCAAACAACTGGGGTCTGCTGTTTGCCATAAAGAATTCTTTCAATTGCTCTGGAATTCTCCCTTCCACTGCACTCCTTTATCACTGGGATGCCTATAACAGATCTAATGACTCCCCGCTTCCCTCACCACTGACTGTCCATCTGGAGGAGGATCCAGGCTTCAAAGCCTCTCACCAAATGCTAAGCAGATAGATGGTTCCCTCATTGTTATAAGGTATGTGCTTGGGATGCACTATTCTCATTTCTAGAAAAGCAATGCTGTACCTACATTAATCCGTAGTGTAGATCACACACCACTCAGTGGAAGAAGTAAAAGGCCTCATGCACACTGGACGCTTTTTACAGCTGCCAGTAGGGGGCGCTTTTTTCCCTGCCTCTAAACCCCCCTCCATGTTAGCCTGTATCCATGCACACATAGGGGTTGATTTACTAAAGAGAAAAAGACTGTGCACTATGCAAGAGCAGTTGCTCCAGAGCTTAGTAAATGAGCAGAAACTCTGCAGAATTCCATCATCCAATCATGTGCAAGCAAAAATACAGTTTTCTTTTCCTTGCATGCGATTGGGTATTCCTTACAAAGTGAAGCCTTACCTCACTTACTAACCTCTGGAGCAACTGCACTTACAGAGGGCAACTGCAAAGAAACTTTGCAAAGTGCACAGTCTATTTGCTTTTAATAATTACACCCGTATAGACTATTAGAGGAGTTTAGTGACAGGAGAGTTTAGAGGCAGGCAAAAAAAATGCGCTGCCATTGCGTCCAGGAGCAGCAGAGTTTAAACACAAAAAAAAACAATGACACGGGTTAATGCAATGTGAGTTTAGAGCTTAAGCATTAATTAATTTCAATGCCCATAATAAATTATTCTGGCCCAGTGTCTCTCAACTCCAGTCCTCAAGGCGCCCCAACAGTTCATGTTTTCAGGATTTCCCTCAGATTCAGAGCCGGTTCACACTACCGCGACTTGGGGGGCGACTTGTCAGACCGCAAGTCGCCCCAAGTCGCTTGACATCAGAAATTACATGCAAGTGAATGAGAGACGTCTTAATGAAAGCTACTGAAGTTGCTCCGACTTCAGAAAAGGTTCCTGTACTACTCCGACTTCTAGGCGTCTTGTACCCATTGATTTTAATGGAAGTCGCCTCCAAGTCGGATCTCCATCTATATGGACACGACAGTGTCACCTCGAGGGGGAACTCCACGCCGAATTTTAAATAAAAAAACGGCATGGGTTCCCCCTCCAGGAGCATACCAGGCCCTTAGGTCTGGTATGGATTTTAAGGGGAACCCCCTACACCGAAAAAACGGCGTGGGGGTCCCCCCAAAATCCATACCAGACCCTTATCCGAGCACGTAGCCTGGCCGGTCAGGAAAAGGGGTGGGGACGGGCGAGCGCCCCCCCCCCTCCTGAGCCGTACCAGGCCGCATGCCCTCAACATGGGGGGGTGGGTGTTTTGGGGAATGGGGTGCCCTGCGGCCCCCCCACCCCAAAGCACCTTGTCCCCATGTTGATGAGGACAAGGGCCTCTTCCCGACAACCCTGGCCGTTGTGGGCAGGGGGCTTATCGGAATCTGGGAACTCCCTTTAATAAAGGGGCGCCCAGATCCCGGCTCCCCACCCTATGTGAATGAGTATGGGGTACTCAGGCTAGTGCATGAGATATGTAAATCACCTGTCACTCACAGCAAGGGGGTGTTTTTGACAAAGTTTTCAAGACTTTGTCAAGATTTCTCTAACTGAACAATAAAAGAGGATTGCTCAGGCCTCGAGTAAACCTGTGTGGCAAGACTGGGCTCAAATGAAAGGAAATCTTATTCTCTACATTATGACATCAAAAAAAAATAAAACATTTTTGGGTTTACATCCACTTTAATGCCCAAACGATTGATGCGGCTAAACGCAATTCACACTTTTACAAGCGTCAGGCTTCTTTTTGCCAAAACGCCTCTGCCAGGAGGAAGACTTCTAGGAGAGTTTAGAAAATGGCCTGTGTGCATGAGACCTAATGCTGAATGTATGTTTTTACATGTTGTAGTTGTTATTATTGATAAATTGCAACATTCTTCCCCTTGGTGATATTGTAAATGCAGCGATATAAATGCATGGGTTCAAAAGAAATTCCTCAGAACCTATGCATCAGAAGCTTTTCAGAAAGGACTACTTGCAGCTTTATCTAGAGCAGTTCTCAACCACTAGGCCCAGGCTCACCATTAGGCCGCAGCTTCTCTCCTCCTGGGCCTCCAGTCACCTGCAGATACCATAACCTTACATGGTAGCTCCCATAGTGCCAGATAACCTTCCATAGTGGTCCATGTTTCTCCTCAACCTCCCACAGTGCCCCAAGGCCCTCTGAGAGCCTTCACCCCCCCCCCCACCCCAGTGCCCCCAGCAGTGCACCTTAGCTTACTGCAGAGCCTCCAGCCCCCCCATAGTGCCCTCAACCTCCAACAATATCCCTCAGTGCCCACAGTCTTCGCAGTGCACCACAGTCTATTATAAAGCCAATGGAAAGCCCCCAGATTCCTGGAGAGACACAAAGCCCCCTCCAGAGACCCCATCCTTGGATTGCCCCCAGCTCCCTCCAGAATCCCCTACAGTGCCACTAAGTCCCAAAACCCCCCTAAAAACAAAAAAAAGACATGGTTTGATGAGTTTGGTTTGGAGGAGAGTGGTTAAGACAGAGCCCCAAACCTCAACCCTGCTGTAACCCTCTTTGAATGAATTGGAACACTGATTGTGATTCGGGTCTTTTTGTCCATCATCAGTATCTGACCTCAAAAATGCTTTTTTTTTGTCTGAATAGAAGCAAATTCCAACAGACACTCCAAAATGTTGTGGAAAGTCTTCCTAGAAGAGTAAAGGCTGTTATAACAACAAAAGGAGTTTGGTAACTCCATACTAATGGCCTTGGCTTTGGAATGGGATGTCCAGCAATCAGTGGTCAGGTGTCCACAAACCTTTAGCATTTTGTACAGAATTTTACATACAGAGATCAGATGCACATAACCGTGTACAGCTGCATCTTCTAATTCAGCTCAATAGGAGGCTGTATGTGGCAGTAAACGTGCGATTTGTTTTGAAATTCAGACAAAATTTTAGTTATTCAGAGATTTGGATGTATTGGAATTTCTTAAACACAATATTAACGAATTTCAACAAATCCAAAATTAATTATAATGCAACCAAGGAAATGTATTCGTATTCATTTGTTTCCTTCGTACCTTTTGTTAACCACTTCCTGCCAGCCATACGCATATACACTATATTACCAAAAGTATTGGGACACCTGCCTTTGCACGTACATGAACTTTAATGGCATCCCAGTATGACCTGTACACACGGTCGGACATTCCGATGACAAAATTCGTCAGATTTTTTGCGACGGATTTTGGCCCAAACTTGTCTTGCATACACACGGTCGCACATAGTTGTCAGAAAATCCGATTGTTCAGAACGAGGTGACGTACAACACGTACGACAGGACTATAAAGAGGCCAGTAGCCAATAGCTTTCGTCTCGTAATTTATTCTGAGCATGCATGGCACTTGTGTACGTCGGAATTGTCTACACACGATCGGAATTTAAATGATCAGATTTTGTTGTCGGATAATTTTAGATCCAGATCTCAAACTTTGTGTGTCGAAAAATTCAGACGGAAAAAGTCAGATGGAGCCCACACACGATCGGAATTTCCGACAAAACACAATCCGATCGCACATTTTCCATTGGAAAGTCAGACCGTGTGTACAGGGCATTAGTCCGTATGGTTCATTATTGAGTTAGCCTACCCTTTGCAGCTATAACAGCTTCAACTCTTCTGGGAAGGCTGTCCACAAGGTTTAGGAGTGTCTATGGGAATGTTTGACCATTCTACCAGAAGCACATTTGTGAGGTCAGGCACTGATGTTGGACAAGGTCTGGCTCACAGTCCCTGCTTGAATTCCTATCAAACGAGTTCTATCGGGTTGAGGTCAGGACTCTGTGCAGGCCAGTCAAGTTCCTCTACCCTAAACTCACTCATCTATGTCTTTATGGACCTTGCTTTGTGCACTGGTGTGCAGTCATGTTGGGCCATCCCCAAACTGTTCCCACAAAGTTGTGAGCATGAAATTGTCCAAAATGTCTTGGTATGCTGATGCCTTAAGAGTTCCCTTCACTGGAACTAGGGGGTCAAGCCCAACCCCTGAAAAACAACCCCAACACATAATCCCCCCTCCACCAAATGATTTGGATCAGTGCACAAAGCAAGGTCCGTAAAGACATGGATGAGTAAGTTTGGGGTGGAGGAACTTGACTGGCCTGCACAGAGTCCTGACCTCAACCCGGTAGAAAACCCTTGGGATGAATTAGAGCAGAGACTGTTGGGTTGATTTACTAAAGGCAAAGAAACAGTTGCACTCTGCAAGAGCAGTTGCTCCAGAGGTTAGTAAATGAGTGGGAGCTCTACTGACTTCCATCATCCAAATACGTGCAAGCAAAAATGCTGTTTTTTTTATTTTCCTTGTACGTGATTAGGTATTATTTGCAAAGTGATTCTTTACCTCATTTACTAAGTTATGGAGCAACTGCTCTTGTAAAGTAGATACCCCAAGCTATTTGCTGAGAGGCAGGTTGAGTATTTTTCAGATCTCACTTTTTGTCACAAAGTTTTGAAAAAAAAACCTCCTTTTTCTTTTTTCCTTTTCAATTTCCAAAACAAATGAGAGCTGCAAAATACTCACCATGCCTCTTAGCAAATACCTTGGGGTGTCTACTTTTCAAAATGGGGTCACTTGGGGGGGTTTTGTTCTATCTTGACATTTTAGGGCCTCCAAAACTGTGATAGGCAGTGAGGAGTGAAATCACCATTTTACGCCCTTAGAAAGCCTGAAGGCGGTGATTGGTTTTTGGGGTCCTGTACGCGGCTAGGTTCCCAAAATGTCCCACTCCAGACCAACGCTTGTGTTCGCCTTTGCGCGTGAGCATGGGGGGACAGGGGTGCTTTTATTATTTATTATTATTATTATTTATTTTGCCTTTTTATTTTATTTTTACACTGTTCCTTTCATTTTTTTATCATTTTTATTGTTATCACAGGGAATGTAAATATCCCCTATGACAGTAATAGGTAGTGACAGGTACTCTTTTTTTAAAAAAAAATGGGGTCTATTAGACTCTAGATCTCTCCTCTGCCCTCAAAGCATCTGACCACACCAAGATTGGTGTGATAAAATGCTTTCCCAATTTCCCAATGTCGCTGTTTATATCCGGCGAAACCGAAGTCATGAAATGCTCGTAGCTTCTGGTCTCTTAGGCCATGCTTTTACATGAAAGCCGACCGCTGGCTGAAAAGAACGATACCAAGATGATACCTAAACCTCCGGGCATCATTCTGGTATACCACTCAAAGTCCAGCAACATACCAGTACGTTGCTGGTCCTTGTTGGGCATATATTGTAATGTTCTTTTTTTCCATGCAGCCTGTGTGGTGAACGAAAAAAAGAGATTCTAATGCCCACCATTAGAATACCTCCCTGCATCCACCCACTTCTAATGATGGGCATACATGCACTTTTTTTTAACTGCACTGGTGGGGATAATGCCCAGCATTCTGTGGGCGGGATAAATAAAGCAGAACTACAGTGCCTTGAAAAATATTTTTGGGGGATTTTATATGATAGAAAACAAAAACAAATAGTGTAGCGCTCAAAAATAAATAAATGTGAATGTTAATTTCGTAGTGAAAAAATGTAATCAAATATCAAGTATAACATGTTAGTCCATCTTAAATAGACCATATAAAATAGGTGATAAAAAGGAAGTCCATAAGTGATGAATCAAATCAAAAATGGAAGTGATAATCTTGGTGACTACTTGATCGTGAAGTGCACACAGAAGTAAGGTTGGCACACTTACCAGATAAGGTGGACCCACGTACTGTATAGCACAGGCTTTATTGAGGAAAATCCTCAAAGAAAATCATCCATACGAGGCAGTGGTTGGAGTATAAACTTCAATAAGGAACAGATAATCCCTCCTCAAGCGGTAAACTCCGTGGTGAAACAGTAAGTATATCTCAAGTGTGAAGTTATTTCATAAAATCAAACATGTAAGATAAATAAAATCTGCATAGTGTAACACTGTATAGTCTTTTTATTTGAAAAAAAGAGGGGTTCACACTTACATGAAATCGAATAAAAACAAGCATGTCTCTTAAAGTATAGAGCGATTGCTACGAATGTCAACCGACGTGTTTCGTCCCACTGGACATCATCTGGGGTTTCACCACAGAGTTTATCTGAGTTTATCGCTTGAGGAGGGGTTATCTGTTCTTTGGGTGACTGGGTATAGGTTGGTGTCCCATAGAGGGACTACATCTCTCAGCATGTTCTGTCAGGTTCCTGTTCTTTAGCCTGCTGAACCCCCATGTCCTCGAGATTCAAACCTCTCCTTTTTATATCTCACAGGACAGGAGACAGGACCCCAAAAGTCTGTGAATGTGAGCAGGAAAGCAAAGCAGAGTTAACCCCCTTCTCCCCCTTATCTGGGCAACATGCCTACAAGCTTGTCTGCTTAAATTTTTAAAATTTTAGGCTTTAGTTTCTCTTTCCCAAAATAGTTACATTCCTCTGCCACATGCCTCTGATAATTGTGAAGGTTGCCAGTGTGCTTTTGTCAGCTCTTATCAAGCTGTTAAATGGCTGGTGCCATAGCTGGTCACATTTGCAGCACCATGGCAACTGCAGATCAAACAGAGGCTAAGATGGCAGCCTCCTTGGCTGTAAAGGATAGGAGGTTTAGTTCCATTTTCATAAAGAGCTGCTGCATTACCACTACAGGTGTCTCACACTATTAGACAGTGACACCTAGTGGAAGTGAGGGGAACTGCACTGACAATACCTCCGCTGTCCTCTGCAACCCCCCCCCCCCCCCCCCAGTGACGCGAGATCTCACACATTCACAGATATAGATCTGGTGCCATGACCATTTACTTATTGTTCCATGAATGGTGGGAAGTAATGCCTGCTGGGATACTGACAACACATATTTTAGAAGGCATTACTTTTTACCATTCATAGAACAATATCTAAACAGATACTGCGCCAGATTTCTGTCTGTGAGATTTGGCACTGCGTCTTTTTACATAAATAGTGGAAAGAAATGCATTCTGGTGTAGGTATCCCAGGAAGAGACTGACACATCATTGTCACCTAGGTGAGACTAAAGGCAGAAAAGCAAAAAAAGCAAAAAAAAAAATAGCAAAAAAAATGGTCAAAAAGCAAACATCACATAGGTGTGATGGCTGCATTAGTTTTCTTTCCTTTATTTTCACCTGTAAGTCTATTGTTTCTCAAAAGAATAAGCTCTCCTGCAGATGTAGCAGTTGGAGGGTTGGGACAAATCATTTACCACTGACAGGGTAGGTCAGCTTTGCAATGATCAGCTTTTATTTTCTTATGTAAAACCTTTATCCTAAAAGGAAAAAAAAAAAACGATTGCTGTAACTGCTTAAAAGTAAGCTGGAGTCTGTCTTCAACTTGTTAGTGTATCTGAATCTGCTAGTACCTCTAACACTCCCCTCCCGCCAGACTGGCAATGCTGCTGTCCAAAGGTGCCCCCTGTGCTCCTTCATCCAGAGTGGGGGTACTCTAATACAGGAGGTGTGTCACTGGTGAGATCACCAAGTGAAAACAGAGGGAAAAAAGCCTAAAAAAAAGAAAATGAATGCAGCCATGACATCTAATGATTGGTAATCTGCACTATATTACATGTTTGCTTTTGGGTTTAATACTGCTTTAAAAACTGTAGACATGAATATGAATTTGTAGCCAAAGAACAGTGTGCTGGGTGCACAGCATAGAGAAGACTGATGTGGTTGTATCTAGATGTGACACAATGACAGTGCACCTGGTGACAGATGATGAGAAAGCACTCCAGGGGTTAATCAGGCAGGTTAGGGCAGGGATTGGCTGTGATTGGCTGCGTGCTGTAGCTGGCAGTGTGTCCTCACCCTCCCTGCAATGCAGCGGACTCATCACTGCAGCTCCCATCCCCTACAGGCAAGCCCAGGGGAAGCGGAGGTTGGGGACACCCTGTGACATTACTATGGGGGCAGTTTTGTCCCAGCGGAGGAAGGGTCAGCCTGAGAAAGAGCAGCAAGAGACGCCATGCACTGGGTGAGTAAAGAGATTCTTGTGTACTACATTGCATTGTAAACTTCCAGGCTGCACCCTTCTCTCATACTGAGCACAGCTGTATGGAGGGACCCAGACTTCTGTACAACTCCCAACAAGTGGTGCTGAGTCCCCCTGTGCACTAGAAAGTCATATGTGATAACACTGCGTATTTCTGTACACTGACAGCAACTTCGACACTGTGTAATCATGCTATATGAAGTCACCGATGAGTAACACTGTGTACTTTATAATGATGATGAGTATCTATACACTGATAATGAGCACTGTGCTCTGTATAATGATGACAAGTATCTCTATACACTGATAATGAACACTGTGCTCTGTATAATGATGATGAATATCTCTATACACTGATAATGAGCACTGTGCTCTGTATAATGATGATGAATATCTCTATACACTGATAATGAGCACTGTGCTCTGTATAATGATGAGGAGTATCTCTATACACTGATAATGAACACTGTGCTCTGTATAATGATGATGAATATCTCTATACACTGATAATGAGCACTGTGCTCTGTATAATGATGACAAGTATCTCTATACACTGATAATGAGCACTGTGCTCTGTATAATGATGAGGAGTATCTCTATACACTGATAATGAGCACTGTGCTCTGTATAATGATGATGAATATCTCTATACACTGATAATGAGCACTGTGCTCTGTATAATGATGAGGAGTATCTCTATACACTGATAATGAGCACTGTGCTCTGTATAATGATGAGGAGTATCTCTATACACTGATAATGAGCACTGCGCTCTGTATAATGATGAGGAGTATCTCTATACACTGATAATGAACACTGTGCTCTGTATAATGATGAGGAGTATCTCTATACACTGATAATGAGCACTGTGCTCTGTATAATGATGACGAGTATCTCTATACACTGATAATGAGCACTGTGCTCTGTATAATGATGATGAGTATCTCTATAAACTGATAATGAGCACTGTGCTCTGTATAATGATGACGAGTATCTCTATACACTGATAATAAGCACTGTGCTCTGTATAATGATGATGAGTATCTCTATACACTGATAATGAGCACTGTGCTCTGTATAATGATGATGAGTATCTCTATACACTGATAATGAACACTGTGCTCTGTATAATGATGGCACATATCTCTATACACTGATAATGAGCACTGTGCTCTGTATAATGATGACGAGTATCTCTTTACACTGATAATGTACACTGTGCTCTGTATAATGATGACGAATATCTCTATACACTGATAATGAGCACTGTGCTCTTTATGATGATGATGAGTATCTCTATACACTGATAATGAGCACCGTGCTCTGTATTATGATGACGAGTATCTCTATACACTGATAATGAACACTGTGCTCTGTATGATGATGGCGAGTATCTCTATACACTGATAATGAACACTGTGCTCTGTATGATGATGATGAGTATTTTCATACACTGATAATGAGCACTGTGCTCTGTATGATGATGATGAGTATCTCTATACACTGATAATGAGCACTGTGCTCTGTATGATGATGATGAGTAGCTCTATACACTGATAATGAGCACTGTGCTTGGTATAATGACGGTGAGTATCTCTATACACTGATAATGAGCACTGTGCTCTGTATGATGATGATGAGTATCTCTATACACTGATAATGAGCACTGTGCTCTGTATGATGATGATGAGTATCTCTATACACTGATAATGAGCACTGTGCTCTGTATTATGATGATGAGTATCTCTATACACTGATAATGAGCACTGTGCTCTGTATGATGATGACGAGTATCTCTATACACTGATAATGAACACTGTGCTCTGTATAATGATGACGAGTATCTCTATACACTGATAATGAGCACTGTGCTCTGTATAATGATGATGAGTATCTCTATACACTGATAATGAGCACTGTGCTCTGTATGATGATGATGAGTATCTTCATACACTGATAATGAGCACTGTGCTCGGTATGATGATGATGAGTATCTCTATACACTGATAATGAGCACTGTGCTCTGTATGATGATGATGAGTATCTCTATACACTGATAATGAGCACTGTGCTCTGTATTATGATGATGAGTATCTCTATACACTGATAATGAGCACTGTGCTCTGTATGATGATGACGAGTATCTCTATACACTGATAATGAGCACTGTGCTCTGTATAATGATGATGAGTATCTCTATACACTGATAATGAGCACTGTGCTCTGTATAATGATGATGAGTATCTTCATACACTGATAATGAGCACTGTGCTCTGTATGATGATGATGAGTATCTTCATACACTGATAATGAGCACTGTGCTCGGTATGATGATGATGAGTATCTTCATACACTGATAATGAGCACTGTGCTCTGTATGATGATGATGAGTATCTCTATACACTGATAATGAGCACTGTGCTCTGTATTATGATGATGAGTATCTCTATACACTGATAATGAGCACTGTGCTCTGTATGATGATGACGAGTATCTCTATACACTGATAATGAGCACTGTGCTCTGTATAATGATGATGAGTATCTCTATACACTGATAATGAGCACTGTGCTCTGTATAATGATGATGAGTATCTCTATACACTGATAATGAGCACTGTGCTCTGTATAATAATGATGAGTATCTCTATACACTGATAATGAGCACTGTGCTCTGTATGATGATGATGAGTATCTTCATACACTGATAATGAGCACTGTGCTCTGTATGATGATGATGAGTATCTTCATACACTGATAATGAGCACTGTGCTCGGTATGATGATGATGAGTATCTTTATACACTGATAATGAGTTATCTGCACTGTATGAGTCTCAGTATTCCTATGCACGATACAGTTATTTTGAAAAATTTTAGGCTGGGTGCACACTTATGTCAGTTCTCCGCTCTCCTCTATGGGGGATCAGATGAACACGGACCGTCTGTCCGTGTTCATCCGATCCGCTCTGCAGACGGATGGAATAATTGGGTTTTCCTCTGTCTGCAGAATTGGACAATAGCGGAGGCGGACGATAGCGGGTGTCAGCGGATGCTCATCTGCTGACACCCGCTATCCCATAGGGGTGCATGTATGTCCGTTTTTCATCCAAAAATGGATGGATGAAAACGGACATACGGTCCGCATGTGTGAAAGGTACCTTAGGGGTGTACTCACTTTTGTGGCCAGCGGTTTAGACATTAATGGCTGTGTGTTGAGTTATTTTGAGGGGACAGCAAATTTACACTGTTATACAAGCTGTACACTCACTACTACACTCACTACTTTACTACTACATTGTAGCAAAGTGTAATTTCTCCAGTGTTGTCACATGAAAAGATACAATAAAATATTTACAAAAATGTGAGGGGTGTACTCACTTTTGTGAGATACTGTATACTGTGATTCTGTACTTGCCAAATATGTTTGCAGAAATCTCCCTCCACTGAGTCTGGCTGCACCCCCCCTTTCCCTTCCCAGCAAACTCTCACAAGAGTGAGAGAGAGAGCTGTGTATGATGTCATAAGCTTCGGCTAATGACCAGACAAGAAACAGGAAGTGGGCTGTATAAGGTATTTACTGGCAGAAAAAAAAATGTTTTACTATCCAAAGTTAAAACAACAAGGGCAGAAGATTTAATAGATGGAAAGATGAAAAAATGACTAAAGTTCCGCTTTAAGTCTTCAGTAAACTGGAAGTAATGTCATGGCATCGCTTCCAGGTTACTAGATCTGAGACTCGATCAAAGCCGATACTGGCTTGATTGAGGGGCTACGGCTGGCCAGCGGACGTGTCGACTGGTTGCTCAGGCCTCCCGACGGGGACGGGAGAGCCCGGGTGAGCCAGGGAAGGCGTGGGAGGGGGGTTGTCCCCTCCCACTTCTTGGGATAACAGCTGAGTGGTGGAGATATCAACCACGTTTTTTACAGAATACAGAAAATTTATCTCATAGTGATGAGCAGCATGTAATACACCATTTATTGATCGTTTTTTATGATGTGGGTTTAGTGACACTTTAAGTACCTGGAGTTATTACAGAAACCATAATTACTTCCTTAACATTTATCAATATAATTCAAGTTAAAGTGTCATGCTAGAATACATTATGCAATTTACTTTCCTTCAACCAAGGGCTGAAGGAAAGAAAATCCTTCCTGCTGCACTATTGTATTCTAACAGCAAGAGGTTTCCCCTCCGTCAGAATACAATGATCACTGCTGCCGACTATAGCCAACGACCGTGATCTATGGAGAGAAAAAACAGGCAGACTGGTTGTACTGAAGTCGATCAATACATTTACTTCAATATAACCAGCCTGCTCATAGAGGGATCAAAATGTGTCTGCTTCTGGCTCATAACTAAAGGCAAAACGTATTTTTTTTCGTTTTGGATAGAGTGGAGAGAGAATAGAACCCCTGTCAGTTTTTATTGTGGTCTGTGCTCTCGTTAGGGAGATTCACCCTCTCTATTGGTCCTGTTTACCATTATCATTGAAAGTAAAAGTAAAAGGAATTACCCACATTTTGGGTTGTCCCCAGAAAAGTAATAGAGGGGAAATCTTCCAATAGGTACATTAATTCTAATGTCATGGGGGTCTTTAAGGAATTCCCTTGATTTACAGGGATTTCCTCTCACTTCCTGTTTGGCTATGGGACAGGAAGTTAAGGGAAATCTCTGCAATGGGAAAAAAAATCTGATGGGTTATAACCCTCCCTTACTCTATCCAAAATGGAAAAAAAAAAAAAAAAACCCTCTCAAATTAGTTCAAGTTAGTTGGCATTTGCCAATAAACTGCCTATACAGATGAAAGTTGAATACCCTTGCTATTGGTGTAGGCCATTTATATATCTCACCGAGCCTGACCTGGAAACTTCCAGGGCGTTGCTAGGACGTTACTATTATAATAGCTCAGCTATTAGTTTTCACCTTTGCCATCACAGGAGTGAGCTCTCAAAACTCTGAGCTCAGAGATACTGTATCAGGGGAGAGGAAGAGCACACGAGGGGGTTTGAATAAGAGAAAGAGTCCCTATCCTCCTTTTTGATAAAGAAGAATGTTTTTCCACCATGTCTTGTAGGCCATTGATTGCATGGGTTGCCTCTAGGGTGACCACATTTCCAAACTGCCATTCAGGGACACCCCCCCCCCTTCCTAAAAAAAATTATGATTTCTGATACCTTTTTTTGTGACCCCATAGATTTCACGGGTTCATTCTGGGACCTGTAGTTCTTCACTGGTTGGGGGTGGGGGGGAGGTCACATATTCAGCTCTGTGGGGTTCATGGTGGGACCTTTAGTCCTTCATTTTTTGGGGGGGGGTCACATCTCCCAAAGTGAAGGACTACAAGTCCCAGCATGAACCCCTGATATCTAAAGATGTGACCCCCCCCCCCCCCAATTTGAAGCACTACAACTCCCAGCATGAATCACTGAGATCTAAGAGTGTGATCCCATAGATTTCACAGGTTTATGCTGGGACCTGTAGTTCACTATTTGGTGTGTGGGGTGTGTCACATCTTCAGCTTTGAGGGGTTCATGCTGGGACCTGTAGTCCTTCACTTTGGGGGGGTCACATCTCCCAAAAGTAAAGGACTACCAGTCCCAGTATGAACCCCTGGGATCTATCTGCTGGGACCTGTGTCAGTTTCATTCCGGGACACTGTATTGTCCTGGAGTGAAGGTGTCCGGGACAGACCTACAGAATGCGGGACTGTCCCGGGCAATCCGGGACACATGGTCACCCTAGTTGCCTCCCCTTTAGGCTGCTTTCACACTGGAGCGGTGGGGGCGCTGGCGGTAAAGCGGCGCTATAGAGCGGCCGAAAAAGGGTCAATACCGCCCGCAAACTGCCGCTGCAGCGGCGTTTTGCGGGCGGGTTCGGCGCGCTCCCCCATTGTTTTCAATGGGACCGGGCGCTATAGGAGCGGTAAATATACCGCTCCTATAGCGAGCCAAAGATGCGGCTTGCAGGGCATTTTTGAGCGTCCTGCAAGCGCACTGCTTCAGTGTGAAAGCCCTCGGGCTTTCACACTGAAGGAACAGCAACAGCTGTTTCGGGTCGGTTTGCAGGCGCTATTCTTAGCGCCATAACGCCTGCAAACCGCCCCAGTGTGAAAGCAGCCTTAGGGTTAGTCTCTGACTTTTCCCTCATTGCTGCTGTGCTACCTGATGAGGGTACCGAGGAGGAAAATGGTGAGGAGGAGTCTTTTGCTACCTCAGAATCATGGCGGCATTCTTTACTGAGATATCTACTGAACTAACTTTTTGATGAGGAGCGTTCCTGCGTTGCTTTAGACCTGCCTGGGTCAGACCACCTTAAGGTCTCTAGCATGGACTCCCTTAAACTTCCCAGACATCTTAAAGTTGGCCGTGGATAGATCGAAATTTGGCCAGTTCAGCAGAGACCGGTCAAATTTTGATCCATCTATGGCCATTCCTGTTCAATAAAAGTCGATCTAATGATTGACCGTTGGAAACTTTTGTTTGAGTCCCTGCTATCAGAATACAGTAGCTCAGTGAGGAGGTTTTCCCCATCCACCTTGGTTCAGTCGAATCCGTTCGCTGGCTGACATTTCTTGTTTTCTTTATTAGAGCCAATATTATATAGTAACTGGCCTCACTCTGAAAAGATTTCCAGAACACACAAATGCTTTGCTCATCAATATCCTATGGAGGAGGGGTTCTTGAAAATATGGTAATTTCCTGTCACGGACCCAGCCATCAATTACCTTAAAGTGTTACTAAACTCACAACAGTAAACTCAGTCCGTGCATGCAGTAAAGCATGCATGTTATACTGTGGAACCTAAGGGGTTAATCCTCCACGTTGTGTAAAAAGGACGTTTGATCCTGTCTTCTCTGATCCTCCCATTCTTTTACTGTCCCCAATCCATCTACGGATAGTACTGAGCCTTGGAGACACTCTGCACATTCAGTTTGGTGTGTATTGCTAGAGAGTTTTTTTTTTTTTTTGGGAGGGTGCATGTGATCAGCACAGGGCCAATCAGCACTGTCCAGACAGAGGGTCAGGGGTCATGTTTGGGTCCAAAGTGTAGTAACCAAGGGCTACAATATGGAGTTTTGGTCTCTGCCTTATGCTTTCCTCTGCGCAAAGACAGATCTCTGTTCTGCTATTCAGCAGCTCCCTGCAGAAGGTTTTTTGTCTATTTGCTGCTGCTCAGCTCCCCAGGTCTTTACTAAGGTGCTTGCTCATGTCCTTGCTCTGCTGTGAGCCCAGGATATCCACATTGTGGTCTACCTGAAGGACCTTCTGTAGAAGGATCAATCTGCTCAGACCCTGGCAGCCAGCAGGCAACTTCAGATGGATCCCCAATTTCCAGGAGTCATTGGAACCAACTCTTGGCTTGGAGTACCTTGACCTGTTATTGGACATGATCCTCCAGTCCAGGATCCTCCTGCCTCATAACAAACTCCTATCCCTTCTTTCAAGTCCTCCGAAACTCTGGATTCAGGGCCATCCCTCAATTCACTTCTGCATGTGGGTCCTGGGTCTGATGGTGGCCTTCTTCAAGGCAGTACCATAGACCCACTTTTTACTCCAGTGTGTAGGACTTGCAAGGCCTCAGTAAGACTGCTTTGGTACAGTGCCTTGAAAAAGTATTCACACCCCTTGAAATTTTCCAAATTTTGTCATGTTACAACCAAAAACGTAAATGTATTTTATTGGGATTTTATGTGATAGACCAACATAAAGTGGCACATAATTGTGAAGTGGAAGGAAAATGATAAATGGTTTTCATAATTGTTTACAAATAAATATCTGAAAAGTGTGGCGTGCATTTGTATTCAGCTCCCTTTACTGATACCCCCAACTAAAATCTAGTGGAATCAATTACCTTCAGAAATTACCTAATTGGTAAATAGAGTCCACCTGTGTGTAATTTAATGTCAGTATAAATACAGCTGTTCTGTGAAGCCCTCAGAGATGTGTTAGAGAACCTTAGTGAACAAACAGCATCATGAAGGCCAATGAACACACCAGACAGGTCAGGGATAAAGTTGTGGAGAAGTTTAAAGCAGGGTTAGGTTATAAGAAAAAATTCCCAAGCTTTGAATATCTCACGGAGCACTATTCAATCCATCATCCGAAAATGGAAAGGGTATGGCACAACTGCAAACCTACCAAGACATGGCCGTCCACCTAAACTGACAGGCTGGTGAAAGAGAGCATTAGTCAGAGAAGCAGCCAAGAGACCCATGGTTACTCTGGAGGAGCTACAGAGATCCACAGCTCAGGTGGGAGAATCTGTCCACAGGACAAGTATTAGTCGTGGACTCCACAAATCTGGTCTTTATGGAAGAGTGGCAAGAAGAAAGCCATTGGTGAAAGAAAGCCATAAGAAGTCCCGTTTGCAGTTTGCGAGAAGCCATGTGGGAGACACAGCAAATATGTGGAAGAAGGTGCTCTGGTCAGATGAGACCAAAACTTTTTGGCATTAAAGCAAAACGTTATGTGTGGCGAAAAAATAACACTGCTCATCACTCTGAACACACCATCAAACCGTGAAACATGGTGGTGGCAGCATCATGTTGTGGGGATGCTTTTCTTCAGCAGGGACAGGGAAGCTGGTCAGAGTTGATAGGAAGATGGATGGAGCCAAATATACAATCCTAGAAGAATTCTGCAGGACAACAACCCTAAACATACAGCCGGAGCTACAATGGAATGGTTTAGATCAGGGGTCTCAAACTGGCGGCCCTCCATCTGTTGTGAAACTACAAGTCCCATCATGCCTCTGCCTGTGGAAGTAGTCATGCTTGTAACTGTCAGCCTTGCAATGCCTCATGGGACTTGTAGTTTTGCAACAGTTGGAGGGCCGCCAGTTTGAGACCCTTGGTTTAGATTAGGGATCCTCAAACTACGGCCCTCCAGCTGTTGCAGAACTACACATCCCATGAGGCATTGTAAAATTCTGACATTCACAGACATGACTAGGAATGATGGGAATTGTAGTTCCTGAACAACTGGAGGGCCATAGTTTGAAGACCCCTGGTTTAGATCAAAGCATATTCATGTGTTAGAATGGCCCAGTCAAAGTCCAGACCTAAATCCAATTGAGAATCTGTGGCAAGACTTGAAAATTGCTGTTCACAGACGCTCTCCATCCAATCTGACAGAGCTTGAGCTATTTTGCAAAGAAGAATGGGCAGAAATGTCACTCTCTAGATGTGCAAAGCTGGTAGAGGCATCCCCAAAAAGGAATACAGCACGGAGAACATGTCCCTCCCCTCTGCTCCTTATTGCTTGATATAAAACCATTGGGAGTGAAAGGTGGTGTAGAGGGGATGTCCCTGCAGCTTTTTTTGCCTGTATCCACTCACACAAAGTTAGCTGCTCATAACCCACAGTTTTGACTAAAGATCCTGTTTCCTGAACTTAGGGTTTCCAGCTGTCCAGGATTCACCTGGACAGTCTGGGTTTTGAATCATGTGTCCGGGTTTCAGTCTGCCTGAAACCCGGACACATTATTCAAATGGTAATTCTCCTGCATTATTGGGGTCTCTGTGGTGGACATTCCCCATATAAGTGTCCCATTCTCCCCTCCCCAGTGCTGTGTAAATTGAGCTGTAGAAGGGCAGCTATGGGGAAGGAGAAGCGTGCAAGCGGGCTCAGTGCAGACACCCACCCCCAGGCTCTCTCCCTCTTCTGGCTGAGATGTGACCTGTCTGGAGTGCGGGCAACGTGGAGCCGGTGCAAGAGACTGGCATGCAAACTAAGGGAAAACCGAGTGAGTGCAGAGCCGAGGGCTCTTCCCCTCCTCCCCATACCTATTTACTATCTGGGCTGAGTGTACTTCACTTCAGTTAGACACAAGCATAATTACTGCATTGTTCTGTGCTCACATATGAAATGCTCCAGCAATCTCAGCCATAGAAATAGGTTGACCGTGGTGTGCCCTCAGTAGCCTGCATATCTGATATCTTCATTTCTCTTTGTGGCGTGTCTGTGGGTTGCATTGAACCTTTCTGGGTGAGTGAAAGGGTCGTAGAACACACAGTGCCATGTTGTGGGCAGTCTGGATGGGGTTGTGTTTAGGGCTGCAACTAACGATTATTTCCATTTGCATTTTTTTTAGGCTTTTTTGGCCAATTTGTTGTTGGGCAGATTAAAAAACACAAATCGCTGCAAAATCGCACTACATGCTTTTCTACGGCTTCTCCATTGAAGTCTATTGAACCAAAAAGCACAGTTTTGCATTGAAAATTGTCCTTGACCCTTCCCAAATACACAGCAGCTGAAAAAAGTGTGAATGTGTCCCATAGGAAACCATGTTAAATGAACTGTAGTGCGTTTTCCACAAAAAGCACCAAATAACGCATAGGTGTGAACCAGGCCTAAGACGTTGAGTAGCAGCAGCATGCTTTGTTAAATATAAGGCACAATAATGGTAAAAGTTTACTTTAAATGTAATAGTAATGCCTTATATTACCTCCAGTCTATCAGCCCCCACCTTCTCTGGGTTCAGTTGCTGATCCCTGCACACAGTCTTAAAAGTATTTTTTTTTTTTAAAACAACAAACAAGTTATATTACCTGTTCTGTGTAATGGTTTTGCACAGAGCAGCCCTGATTCTCCTCTTCTGGGGTCCCCCACCTATGCTTCTGGCTCCTCCTGCCTTCAGAGTGCCCCAATAGCAAGCTGCAATGTATAGTATATAGAGTGTCCCTATAGCAAGGGTAAAAAAACTTCTGCCTTTAGAACCACTCACTTCCTGCCCAAGACTACATGTCCCATGAGGCATTGCTCCTCACACATTCACAAGTTCTCAGGCACTTACTGACATGTATGGGTGGTGTACTAAGCTGTATGTGTGCTGCACTGCATTTCCTGATAGGTAAACAATTAATGCATTCTGTATGCAGGCCAACTAATCGGCTGGCCGATTAATCGATTATGAAAATAGTTGACAACTATTTTCATAATCCATTAGTTGTCGATTAATCAATTAGTTGTTTCAGCCCTAGTTGGGTTCAGCAGAGTTTTTGCATTCCGCTGCCCTACAGACACTGTCAAGTTCCGTTAAATTTGATGGTGACCAATTGTGGTCTGCAGTCTTCAAGTCATTCCACAGATTTTCAATGGAGTTTAATTCTGAGCTCTGACTAGGTCATGCAAGGGCATTCAGCTTCTTCTCCTTCAACCACTTTGTGGTCATTTTTGCTGTGTGCTTTGGGTCATGTTGGAATGGAAGGTAAACCTTCTTCCCATTGACAACTTTCTGGCAGATTTCTCTCAAGAATTTTTGAATTATTTTGCCCTATCCATTTTTCCTTCTATCCTGACAAGTGCTCCAGTCCCTGCTGCAGAGAAACACCCCCATAACAGAATATCCCCCCCTCCATGCTTTACTGTAGGAATGGTGTTATTTGGGTGGTGAGCTGCATTGGATTTCCGCCAGACATATCATTTGGTGTTGAGGCCAAATGATTACATTTTAATCTGACCAGAACACCTTTTTCTATGTGGTCTCAGAATCTTTAAGGTGTGTTTTGGCAAAGCTCAGTCATGACTGCATGTGGCCTTTCTTGAGGAGGGGCTTTTTTCTTGCAACCCTCCCATACAAGCCACATTTGTGGAGAATTTGTGATAAATCCCTGCAACTGCTTCAGAGTTGCTGTAGGCCTCTTGGTAGCCTCTCTGAGCAGTTTCCTTCTGGCTCTTTCATCCAGTTTGGAGCGACGTCCTGATCCAGGGATGGTCTGTGTTGTACTAAATACCTTCCACTTCTTAATAATAACCGTCATAGGTGTGCGCAGCCCATTGCATTAGGGTGTGCATCCCAAAGCTCAAACACACAAGCTGCACGTGGCAATGAATGGGAAGTGCTCTGTGCTGAGTGGCTTCCCATTCATTCACAAACTGAAGCATACTAAACATAGTTTACTATGCTTCAGTTATGAATGGACACAGTGAGCAAATGTGTTCACTGTGTTCATTTAGAAAAGGAAGGGGCTGGTAAATTACAAATTTACTAGCCCCCTCCCCTGCTTTCCATCCTGAAACATCCCCCACAGTAGCCTGAGGGAGATGAGAGGGGGGAAGCCAGCAGCACTGCGGGGCAGGGGAATCAGTGTGCACCCCCGGCACATGCCTATGATAGCCGTCACTGTGCTTCTAGGCATTGCTAAAGCATTTGAAATATTTCTGTATCCATTTCCTGACACATGCCTGTCCACAACATTATTCCGGAGATCCTGGTGACAGTGCCTTGCCACTTATAGTTGATTATTTACTTTAGTTGCACTACTAGGGACTGAAATGCTCCAGGAAAGCTAATTTCATGCTGAGCTATTTAAAATGACAGCTGATCACAGTTGAAGGTCTAATGGCTTTGTGTGCCATTGAGAAGGTGATTAGCTACACCTGACTGAGTTTACAAGTCATTTTTAGGAAGGGGGGGGGTGATCCTTTTTCCAGTATAAACCCCTTTCACACTGAGGTGGTTTTCAGGCGCTTTAACACTAGAAATAGCCTCTGCTAAGTGCCTAAAAACCGCCTCTCATTCATTCCAGTGTGCCTTTTCACACGGGGTGGTACGCTTGTGGGACTGGGGAAAAAAGTCCTGCAAGCAGCATCTTTGGGCCGGGTTGGCAGCGCTCCCAAAACACCCCTGCCTATTGGAGTGAATGGGCAGCGCTTTCAAAGCGCCTTAAAAGCACATTGGAAGCGCCACAAAACGGGAGTTTTTAACCCCTTTTTTGGGGTTAAAATCGCCCTGTTAGCAGCCGAAAAGCGTCTAAAACGAGCAGCGCTTTACCGCAAACGCGACCGCGGCCCCAGTGTGAAAGGGGTATTAGTGATACTGTTTTTTAATTGTTTTCATTTTTTATTTTTTTTGACATGTTGGTGTTATACCTTTCACTTGGATGTAATAAGTAAATACAACTGGATAAAACAAAAACTGTGTCAATCTTCATTTCAGGCTGTAAAGCAACAAAATGTGATTATTTTAAAAGGGAGTGATTCTTTTCTATCTATCTATCTATATGTATACATATATATATATATATATATATATATATATATATATATATATATATATATATATACACACACACACACAGTATATATACACTATATTGACAAAAGTATTGGGACGCCTGCCTTTGCAGCTGTAACAGTTTCAACTCTTCTGGGAAGGCTGTCCACAGGGTTTAGGAGTGTCTATGAGAATGTTTGACCATTCTTCTAGAAGTGCATTTGTGGAGTCAGGCACTGATGTTGAACAAGAAGGCCTGGATTGCAGTCTCCACTCTAAGGCCCCTTTAAGGCCTGATTCACACCTATGCAGTTTTAGTGCTTTTTGCATTTTGCAGATTTGCACTACAGTCCATTTAACATGGTTTCCTATGAAACTCTTCTGCAGTGCAAATCTGCAAAATGCAAAAAGCACTAAAACTGCATAGGTGTGAATAGGCCTAACACTGGGGCTGTGTGGGCTTCCGCGGTAAAGCGGCGCTATTTTTAGCGCCGCCTTACCGTCGTTTTAGCGGCGATATTCGGCTGTTAGCGGGGTGGGTTTAACCCCGCTAATGGCCAAAAAAGGGTTAAAACCGCTGGCAAAGCGCCGCTGCCCCATTGATTTCAATGGGTAGGAGCGGTTTAGGAACGGTGAATACACCGCTCCTTCACCGCTCCAAAGATGCTGCTAGCAGGACTTTTTTTACCGTCCTGCTAGCGCACCGCTCCAGTGTGAAAGCCCTCCGGCTTTCACACTGGAGTGAA
The DNA here is from genome assembly GCA_028564925.1 of Lithobates sylvaticus. NCBI lineage: Eukaryota > Metazoa > Chordata > Amphibia > Anura > Ranidae > Lithobates > Lithobates sylvaticus. Next base: position 99,811,971 of record CM053029.1, read on the forward strand.
AGGAGATGCTCTTTTCAGGCGCTATACAGGCGCTATTTTTAGCACTGTAGCGCCTGAAAAACGCCTCAGTGTGAAAGGAGCCTAATTTATCCCAAAGGTGTTCTATCAGGTTGAGGTCAGGACTCTGTGCAGGCCAGTCGAGTTTCTCCACCCCAAACTCGCTCATCCATGTCTTTATGGACCTTGCTTTGTGCACTGGTGCGCAGTCATGTTGGAACAGGAAGGGGCCATCCCCAAACTGTTCTCATAAAGTTAGGTACATTAAATTGTCCAAAATGTCTTGGAATGCTGCCGCCTTAAGTGTTCCTTTCACTAGGGGAACTAGGGGCCGGGCCCAACCTCTGAAAAACAACCCCACACCATAATCCACCCTCCACCATGATTTGTATTTTTATATATATATATATATATATATATATACAGTAGATATATAGACAGATATATCCATATGTGTATATATATCTTTTTTTTTTGGTCTATAGCACGTTTGGTTTGAGGTCCCTTGTCTCCTAAATACATCCCATATAAAGGAGCAAAAAGTCCTCTCACTTTATTACCTTGTAGGTGAGGACGCAGGAATTGCACACAAACAGGCTGAAGTGGACACTTTTGGTCACGGATTCGCTGCAGAAGCGTATATAGGTGTTATTTTGGGATCTGTGTATCAGCAGCTGCCCTTGACGCCTAACAATGGTGCATTCTAATTGACGGAAATACCCGGTCAGACTTTGTAATCTAATACAGAATACAATTGGTTCTCTGATAGAAGCCGTGTCTTGTGCTCTGATGCCCTGGGCAATGGTGACACAGCTGGCACACACACACAGGCTGGTCCAGTGATATCTCAGCGGACTTTGAGTTGAAGTAAATTATAAATGTCATCGTAGGTCAACATTCAGTTCAAGTTTTGAAGTTCAACAGAAAGTAATAACTTGGCAGAAAGTTAAGTGAAATGTCTCATCACACCGCAGTGAACAATTTGCATTGATAATGGTGACAATGGTGACATTTGACTTTCAAATGGTGAAGGGTGATGTCATGGATTGTTGAAAACAAAGAAATATAGAGTGTCATTTGATTGATTGGTTTTTAGTGTTCAAATGTGTGGTTCAAAAAGTGGTGTTTCCCCCTAAAAAAAAAAAAAAAAAAAAAAAAAGAAAATGCTAAAAAATAAAATAATTGGAAAAAGTTTTTTTTTTACTCACCTCTAAATGCCTGTTGCTAGGGGGTCCCTCGTAGTCTGCCTCCTTCGGTGCCTTGGCTGGTGACATCACTTCCCCTCGGCGCAGGAAAGGCTCCCTCCCTCCTGTCAGTCATCTGGGACACGTGACAGGTCTCAGATGACTGTGCGGCCAATCCCGGCGCCGCTCGCGCATGCGCAGTGGGTGCCCGGCTGTGAAAGTGATCTTGCGGCGAATCCGCCACAGAGACCAGTATTATTGGAAACCGGACCGCCAGGCCGAACAAGAGGATACCGGGGTTATGGCGGCTAGCTGCTGCCATAACAACAATATCCCCCTTCAAAAATAAGGACGTATATCGGCGTGTGGCGGTCCGGAAGTGGTTAAAAGTAGAATGAATACTCTTCCACTCATCAGTGTGAAGGCACACATGGGGTTTATTGATTGCATTGGAGATGTTTGGGAATTCATCTTTGATTTATAGACAAGTAAACTTCCTATATGGAGACTTAGGCCCCTTTCACACTTATACGACTTGTCCCACGATTTGGGACTGCAAAGTAGCATGACAAGTCGTTCCCCATGATTTCCAATGACAGCCATTCATATTAGTACGACTTCAAAGTAGTCCCTGCACTACTTTGGACCAATTTTGATGCCACTTACACATGCATTCCTTCAAATCGCGGCAAAAAACCGCGGCCGCGAATCGCACAAGTGTGAAAGGGGCCTTATATAGTGGAACTAAACCTCTACTTTAGGTTCACACTGCTGCGATGTCCGAGATCAGATGTGATTCGCAGCGCACTGCAGTGCAAATCACATGCGATCTCTGTGCAATGCGATTTCAGCCATACAGATAGTATGGCTGAATTCACATCGCATTCGGACCAAACTCGTACAGGACCCTTTTTTTGGTCTGCAGCAGGGGGTGTCATTAACTTTTAACTGACACTCCCAGCAGTTTGCATAGGGCAGTGTGAACTGCCGCCGGGTGACATGCGATGCGGGAACTCGCGGTTGATTTGCTGCGTTCCCGCATGGCAGCAGTGTGAACCTAAGGCCCGGTTCACACTTGTGTGATGGCAGACATTGCATGTAATTCGCAGAGCACTGCTGTTCCCATTACATGCGATGTCTGTGCGGTGCGATGTCAGCCATACAGATAGTATGGCTGATATCGCACCGCATTCGGTCCAACACCGGACAGGACCCATTTTTCTAGAATCAGATCTATGTTCACACATATGCGATCTGATTCATGTCCGAACTGTCAGTTCGCAGTGCGATATGTGAGCTAAAATGGGGGTGTCGCTCCCCAGCAGTTCGCATATGGCAGTTGTGGCTTCCCTACTGCGCATGCGCGAGTCGCTCTGCACAATCTGAATGGTCCCTGCTGTCTCTGGGACCCGTGTGTGTCCCAGCAGACAGCGCAGAAGGACGGGAAGAGGCATAGACTCCCACGGGAGTCTATGCCCAGAAGTGGGTGCAAATACCTGTCTTAGACAGGTATCTGCACCCCCCAGAAAGGTGCCAAATGTGACACCCGAGGGGGGGAGGGTTCCCGAAAAGCAGAGGTTCAATTTTTGTGTGAACCTCTGCTTTAACCCCTCCCCGGGCAGTGTAATTTTTACAGCACTAATCAATGTAATAATGTCACTGGTCCCCAAAAAGTGTCATTTGGGGTCAGATTTGTCCGCCTCAATGTCGCAGTGCCGCTAAAAATCGCAGATCGCCGCCATAACCAGTAGAAACAATAAAAAAAAAACAGTAAAAGTCCCTAAATCTATCCCATAGTTTGTAAACGCAATAACTTTTGCGCAAACCAATCAAGATACGCCTATTGCGATTTTCTTTTACCAAAAATATGTAGAAGAAAATATATAGGCCTAAACTGATGAATATTTAATTTTTTTGGATATATAAAAAAACTGTTTTTTTTTTTTTTTAAATTGGCTATTGTTTATAGCGCAAAAAATGTAAACCGCAGAGGTGGTAAAATACCACCAAAAGAAAGCTCTATTTGTGGGAAAAAAAGGACTTCAATTTTGTTTGGGTACAGCGTTGCACGACCGCGCAATTGTCAGTTAAAGCGACGCAGTGCCATATCGCAAAAAAGGGCCTGGTCATTAGGGGACAAATCCTTACGGTCCTTACGTTTTTAAAACAGATGAGTCGCTCTTCAGAGGGCCAATTCAAATGCAAAAAAGCCTTTAAGAGGAGATCTGTAACAAATAGGTAAACAGAATTGTATTCCCTCTTCCTTTCATCTATTGTATGTATATTGTATGTGTATCCACAGAATACACTATATTGTCAAAAGTAGGGTTGCACCGATACCACTTTTTTAAGATCGAGTACGAATACTGATACTTTTTTTTCAAGTACTCAAGGATACCGATTACTGATACTTTTTCTAATGTTATGTGGCAGTAGCACTGATGGGTACTGATAGGTGGCACTTATGAGGTGTGGACTGTGTCAGTAGTTTTTTAATTTAATTTTATTTATTGTTTACAATTTAATTTTTTACAATTTTATTTTTTACAATTTAATTTTTTATAATTTTTTTACAATTTATATATTTTTTTGTTATTATTTTTTACAATGCTTTCGAGGGGGATTTGGCAGTGTCAGTGTTTTACATGCAAAGTGCTGCATGCTGTGGGGAAAAAGTCCCTGACCCTTTCCAAAAACGCAGAGACACAAAAATCCATTGATGTGAACGGGTTGCATAGGAACCCATGTTAAAAAATAATGTCCTGCGTTTCTGGAAATAGCAAAAAGCATGAAAAAACATGCACTGGTGTGAGGGGAACCGTCTGGGATGCCGTTAAAGTTCATGTGCGTGTAAAGGCAGGTGTCCCAATACTTTTGGTAATATCGTATATATGTGTACAGAGACTGACATTTACAGCACGGCTGCCAGACATCTCTATCTTTGGGCTTGGGAATTGTCCCTGGAAGTTCCATGTCCCTGGAAATGTCAGCACTGACTATCTATAAAGTATAGTTCAGTGTGTAGCAATGTCCTGGTGGGGTGCCCACTGACCCTGGTAGTTTTTTACGTTTTACTTCAACGTCTGACTGAAATTGTGACTGAAATTGTGACTGAAATGGAATGGATTGCAGCAATTGGCCCTCCGTGGTTTAGATTGCTCTTTGTGTTTGAACATCCTAACATTAAAAATTTGTGTGGAATTCAATAAAAAAAATGCTTTTTTAACTCTCACTGCGATGGATAGGATGGTTAGGATCGCAATTTTAATCATTCATTTGCTCAAAACTGGCGAACGATTGAAGCTGCAGGTGGCAGATTGTTGCAGAGGGTTCTGTTCCGGAGTATTTTTTATTTTGTCATTGAAATGTGACAGAATCTTTGAGAATTGCCCTGCAGTACTTGTTGCTCAGGTGTGATATGTTATTAGGTGGTTGTTGGCCACACAAGGCCCGGTGACACAGGAGATGTGTACACATCATACGGTGGTCACCACACCCTGAGCAGGATATGCACCTGTTCCTTTTTTCCTATTGACAGCTGAGCGATCGTCCCAGGTCACTGGGTGTGCCGCTCTATTCCCACATATTCACCTAGTACAGGATCTCTTTATCTTCCTAAAGCCCTTCACAATCAGATAATCACACAACATGTTCAACAACTCCCCAGTGCTTTTTGTTTTATACCTGTGTACTGTATGTAACAATGATGACTAGTAATAAAATTGTATGTATAGCCAAAGGTACCCCATATGCTCTCCAAAAATGCCACCTGTGCTCCTTCATCCAGAGTGGGGGCGCTCTAATACAGGAAGTGTGTTCCTGGCCAGATCACCAGGTGAAAACAGAGGGGGGAAAAAAGCCTAATAAAGAAAACAAATGCAGCCACCACATCTAATGATTGGTAAGCTGCAATATATTACAGTTTTGGCTTTGGGTTTAATACTATTTTAAAACTCATGAACCAGGAAGTTTCACCTGAAGTGATTGCTTTGTGAATGTCAGATTCACTGACTTATAAATATACTGCTTTAAAAAAATAATAGATAATGTAGATAATGTAGTAGTTAATAACTGACACATTTTATGCTGTGAATGCAATGATGAGGCACTATTCCTCCCATTGACACCAACAATGGGGCACGATTTCTACCACTGACACCAACAATGTGGCACAATTCCTGCCACCGACACCAACAATGGGGCACTATTCCTCCCACTGACACCAACAATGGGGCTCTTCTCCCACTGACACCAATGATGACGCACTATTCCTCCCACTGACACCAATGATGACGCACTATTCCTCCCACTGACACCAATGATGACGCACTATTCCTGCCACTGACACCAACAATGGGGCACTATTCCTGTCACCGACACCAACAATGGGGCACTATTCCTTCCACTGACACCAACAATGGGGCCCTTCTCCCACTGACACCAATGATGACGCACTATTCCTCCCACTGACACCAATGATGATGCACTATTCCTGCCACTGACACCAACAATGGGGCACTATTCCTGTCACCGACACCAACAATGGGGCACTATTCCTGTCACCGACACCAACAATGGGGCACTATTCCTGCCACTGACACCAACAATGGGGCACTATTCCTGCCACTGACACCAACAATGGGGCATTATTCCTCCCACTGACACCAACAATGGGACTCTTCTCCTCCCACTGACATCAACAATTGGGCACTATTCCTCCCACTGACACCAATGATGATGCACTATTCCTGCCACCGACACCAACAATGGGGCACTATTCCTCCCAGTGTCAATAATGATGGGGCAGTGTTCCTCCCACTGACACCAATGATGACGCACTTTCGCTCCCACTGACATCAATGATGACGCACTATTGCTTCCACTGACACCAACAATGGGGCACTATTCCTCCCACTGAAACTAATGATGGGGCACTGTTCCTCCCAATGATGATGCACTATTCCTCCCATTGACATCAACAATGGGGCACTATTCCTTCCACTGACACCAACCATGGGGCACTATAACTAAGTGAAGGTGACATAGTTAAGTTGGCCATAGACATAAAAGACCAACCGGGTATGGGGCAACAATCACTAGACAAGGCTCTGCACTGCCTATCCTATAAACCTCAATGCTCAGCTATATACAGTATACCTATGGGGAGAAGGGGGTGCAGGAAGGAAACTAGTGCTCCGCTTATCTCAGGGGAACCAATAACTGTATCTGTTAAAGGGTTCTCTGCCTGGGTGGTCTGAAGGCACTAGGTACATGAGATGATTGGCCATGCCTAAATGAGGAGACCGTATGGCATTTCTAAGCTCATCTTGTGATGTCATCATACCACCTGATGTCACAAGGGTATGGATTCTCACTCTGTAACCTCCAGAGGCCTTCAAAGTGGGATCCCCATTGAATTAAACGGGGTGATCTGAAGTTGCCCAGAGGACAAGCGATTTGTGTTCTAAGGGGAGAGGAGGAGCACCACCACCCTGCTCCATCCATGGTGAACTGGTAAGTGGTCCTTTGGGCCATTTTATTTTACCAGTTCACTATTATATGTTAGGAGTTTCAGGAGAACCGATTTTTCATGATTGGCCCATCACTACAAACAAAATAATATAACCCCAATACAAGTAAAAAAAAACAACTCTCTTGAAAAAAAAATCTAAGTTGGCATGATTGTAATATACTGTATTTTATGGGACATCTGGATGCTGAGCTAGTGAAGGAAATCTAATAACACACAATACTGTCTTTGAGTTTTCTCTGTCCTATTAATTACATTTTATTTCATTTTTTTGGTCAATATGCATTTACTTTAAAGAATATCACATGCAGAAAAAGAAAGATTTTAATGTACAAGGCAAGGGTTGAAAAGGTCTGAAGATAAATCTTCCAGACACTTGATAACGTCACTATTAGATCACCATTCGTATAGAAGGTGGAAGAAATAGTTAGGACCTTGAAGAATGTTCTCTAGTTTTTCTTTATGTTAGTTGAACTCATCTGTAATGCCTTGTGCAGCAGGACTCAGACTGAGAGAGGGAAAGACAACTTAAAGAGCCAATCAGGCTTTTCTGCAGTGCAGAAGTGCTAAAAGGAGACATCCTGACTGGATGAGAGAGCAAAGTGATGTTAATATTACATTGTATTTCCCTGCATGTTGTGGTCGTTCAGATGCTTATCCAATAGTTTTTTGAAACTATCGATGCTCCTCTGCTGAGACCACCGACTGTGGAAGGGAATTCCACATCCTTACCGCTCTTACTGTAAAGAACCCTCTACGCAGTTTAAGGTTAAACCTCTTTTCTTCTAATTTTAGTGAGTGGCCACGTGTCTTATTAAACTCCCTGTATATTGTATATCCCTGTATGTTGTGGTCAATTAGGTGCTTATCTAATAGTTTTTTGAAATTATCGATGCTCCCTGCTGAGACCACCGCCTGTGGAAGGGAATTCCACATCCTTACCGCTCTTACAGTAAAGAACCCTCTACGTAGTTTAAGGTTAAACCGCTTCTCTTCTAATTTTAGCGAATGGCCATCTGTCTTCAAATTACCTTGCGCGGAAATTTTTTGTCCCTATTGTGGGGTCACCAGTACGGTATTTCTAAATTTAAATCATATCCCCTCTCAAGCGTCTCTTCTCCAGAGAGAATAAGTTCAGTGCTCGCAACCTTTCCTCATAACTAATATCCTCTAGACCCTAATTACCAGATTGCACACCTACAAGTCATCCAAAACACGGCAGCAAGACTAGTCACGGGAAAGAAACCCTGGGAATCCATCTCCTTATCCCTAAGGACCCTACATTGGCTAACGGTAAAGGATAGGATCACATTCAAGACCCTCTGCCTCACCCACAAATGTACACAAGGAAATGCTCCGCAATACCTATGTGAGAAAATAAAACACTACATACCCAATCGCAGCCTCCGATCAACAAACCAAAACCGCCTCCTCATCCCCAAGTCCCGCTACAAATGTAAGGGAGAACGAAGACTCGCAGTCCAAGGACCACGGCTATGGAACGCTCTACCCACCAACATCCGCATGGAAGAAAACCATCGGCCTTCAGAAAAAAACTCAAGACCCACTACTTCTAAGAAGCAGGACAACACAGGACGGATCAAGCGCCTTGAGGCGTTTCAGTTCGCATATGCAGCGCTATACAAATCATTCATTCATTCGTTCATTAGCTTTGTTGTCCTTCTCTGGACTCTCTCAAGTTCCAGCACATCCTTCCTGAGGACTGGTGCCCAGAACTGGACAGCATACTCCAGGTGCGGCCGGACCAGAGTCTTGTAGAGCGGGAGAATTATCGTTTTATCTCTGGAGTTGAATCCTTTTTTAATGCATGCCAATATTCTGTTGGCTTTGCTTGCAGCAGCTTAGCATTGCATGCCATTGCTGAGCCTGTCATCTACTAGGACCCCCAGGTCCTTTTCCATCCTAGATTCCCCCAGGAGGTATTTTTTGAAGGCCTTTTCTTTTGCTTTTACATTTTTACGTTGGAGTCAAGCCACCCAGGACTTTTGGTAGCTCTTTTACATGTATTTACCATTGGGATGCACTGGCCAATGTATAAACAGAAAAGTCAGTGCTACTACCCATACACCACATAGATAGCAGAGCTCCCAGGTGCTCGATCCACAGTCGCTGGCTGGGTAGAGTAATGTAGAAAAAATGATCCGCGCTCCGGTTTGGAAAATTTCTTCATTAAGGCTGCTTTCACACTGGGGCGGTTTGCAGGCACTATTGCGCTAAAAATAGCGCCTGCAAACCGACCTGAAACAGCTGCTGCTGTGTCTCCAGTGTGAAAGCCCCGAGGGCTTTCACACTGGAGTGGTGCGCTAGCAGGACGGTAAAAAAAGTCCTGCTAGCAGCATCTTTGGAGCGGTGAAGGAGCGGTGTATTCACCGCTCCTATACCGCTCCTACCCATTGAAATCAATGGGACACCGCGGGGATAACGCCGGCAAGCGGCGCTTTGCCGGGGTTTTTAACCCTTTTTCGGCATACCACGGGTAAAACGACGGTAAAGCAGTGCTAAATATAGCGCTGCTTTACCGCCGCTGCCTGCACCGCTCCGGTGTGAAACCAGCCTTAAAGCGGATGTAAACCCATCAATTTAACAGTTTCAAAAAACAGTTACATTTCTGGCATGCCAGGAATATAACTGTCACATTGGTTGTACTCTAAACCAAACTGTCACACCATCCAATGTCTGGTGTCATAACTGATCACATGTGCAGCATCATGGCAGTTGAAGATTAAACAGAGGCCAAGATGGCAGCTTCCTTGGCTGAAAACGATAGGAGGGTTTACTTCCACTTTAATTGAATAGCCACAGTGAACAAACGCTGATTAAGTCAGTTGACGCATTTCAGCCTATAAGGCCTTAGTCATACGACTTAGTCATATGACTAAGGCCTTATAGGCTGAAACACGTCAACTGACTTAATCAGCGTTTGTTCACTGTGGCTATTCAAATAAATGAAGACATTTTAAGAGCAACAACTGGAGTGAAGATCATTTTTTCTACATGCCCTGGCCAATACCTTTTATTTAATATGCTCTTAAAGCATACCCCTTTTTCCTCCGTGTTCTTTTTTTCCCAGGATTTTATCTTTTAGCAAGGAGCGTAAAGCAATTGCCATATACAGTATGCATTCTAGCCAAGTTTTTAGCAGTTATCCGGGAATTTATCAGGTCCGAGTGGATTGATGGGAAAGGGGCCACTCAGGTTCCAGTTTGAAAACCAAGTGTCACAAATGTTGCCCACATCCCACTGCTTTAAAACATTTGAAAACTTTTGCTGCTTTCACTCTCCTTTTCCTGATCCCAGAACATCTTTGTGCATCTACACAGATTTATCCCATACTCCCTGTAATAATGGTTAGAATGGATCAGTCATCTTATGGCCTTATTTATGGATTGTCCTAAGTATGACCTTTAATTGGAGGACCGCAGCTACTGCTGTGTGTTTAACTGGTCCGTACTGGTCTGTACTGGTCTGTTACTGTCAAATATAACACAAGATTTCCACATTCCATCCATAGGTCTGATGTGAATCCTAACAGCACTGCATGATGCCATTGGAGGTATAGGAGCTGACACTCTAATAGAGAAACAGTACAGAGCAGGAAGATGGCATAAGACAGACATAAGGCTGTCGCAGGGCAAATGATAGACATAACCATTTCAACATAGCTACCTAAACAATTGATTAAATCAGGCAAGAAGTTGCCATACACAGTGCTGTATATGTGGGTAAATCTGATTGTACAATCCGTTTTAAAACACATGGTCGGTTTAGGAATAGTACATAGGGCTAGAGTCACAACGATACGTTTTTTGGAAAGGTGCAGGGACTTTTTTTACACACAGCACGGTGAGTATTTGATTCCATAGATTTCAATGGAATTGCATCAAAACACATAAAAATCGCACCTACATCTGTTTTTGGTGCATTTCTATGCATGACAACAGACACCTCCTAGCAACATTAAAGTGGTTGTAAACCTTCACTGGTGGGAGCGGGTCGCCGGCGGTGTGTGTGTGCACTCCCCAGACCTGGAATTGTCAGATCACATACTCATAGTTGCCAACAGTCCAGATTTTCCCGGGACAATCCCGATTTTTGTCCATGGAAAAATGGGAATGTCTGGCTTTGCAACAGTTCTGGCTCCTGGCTCCAACAAAATTGCGGCCGGCGCCGCCGCGAGAGCTTTCCCCTTGTGTTCAGCTACATCTCCTCTCGTTCCTCATGTTTGGTGGAGGGGGAGGGGCCGATCCGTGCAGCCAATTAATTCTCTCTTCACAATTCTCCAGCCAGGGTTAGCTGCACGGATCGGCCCCTCCCCTCTCCACTGAACACGAGGAACGAGAGGAGATGTAGCTAGACTGCAGCCAACACTCTGTCTGCAGCCAACACTCCGCTGGGGGGCACTGATTTAAGAGGCACTCCGCTGGGGGCACTGATTTAAGAGGCACTCCGCTGGGGGCACTGATTTAAGAGGCACTCCGCTGGGGGCACTGATTTAAGAGGCACTCCACTGGGGACACTGACCGCTAGGGACACCTGATGTAAGAGGCACTCCGCTGGGGACACCTGATGTAAGGACAGACTCTGCTGGGGGCACCTGATGCAGAAAATCCGACCTTGTGTACGCTCCATCGGACAATTGTTGTCGGATTTTCCGCGGACAAATGTTGGATAGCAGGTTTTAAAAATTTTCGTGGACAAATGTCTGTTGTCGGATTTTCCAAGCGCGTGTACACAAGTCCGTCGGACAAAAGTCCAAAGTACAAACACGCATGCTCGGAAGCAAGGACAAGCCAAAAGCAGTCAGTCTTGTAAACTAGCATTCGTAATTGAGAATTAACATTCGTGACGCGCTAAATTATGAAATCTCGAAATGCAGCGCACATTCTCTTCTTCTGTAAGGGGATAATAATGAAGCTGCTTTGCTGGTGATACTGATGGAGTTATTGCAAACTAATTTTCAAAGGCTTTTTTTTTCTAGTTATATCAAGAATAATATTATTATGCTTTTTTTTTTTTTTTATTTTATTTGGGCAAGTTACCACAACACCATTATCCTGTAGTTTTTAAGATTAAAGATACAACTATGTTGGTGTCCCTTGTCAATTTTACATTGTATTTTTTTGAAGTAAAACACATAGCCAAGTATTATTCTACACAATTTTTTTTATTGTGCATTAAAAAAGAAAACAAATAAAATTAGATATGCTATCTGCCAATAGAATGCACATTTTGGTTAAGTTCTATGCATCCAAAAATATAGAAAATATAACAAATCAAATCATTATTATTATTCAACCAAAAAAATAAATAAAAGCCTCATGCATGTGTCCTGCTTCTTAATATAGGGGGTCAACAATGCCAAGAGTTGGTGAAAGCAGGGGTCCGTCATCCGGAGATAATTTCGAAAATCATCTGGATTATTCTCCTGGAGCTCCAGCAGCAAAGGCATATGACATAATTGGTCACGATTAATAAAGCAGCCAATTTTTGGTCCAAGAAATCCTCCTCCTCCTGTTCCTGGACTGGGCAATAACTCCAATAAATAACATGTTATCTCCTCCGATTCCGCAACATGTCTGATTGCCAAACGGCCGTTCAGAAACAAACTGAAAAGCACGAAATTAAAAACGCGAACTGGAAAGCGCGAATCAACACTCACCAAACTTGTAGCAAAACGAAATTAGCAGAAGGAGCCCAAATGGTGGCGCTAAAGAGCTGAAAAACCATGTAGTACCTCACTACGTCATGTTTGTTGGCTGAAAATTCCTTGCCGTTTTGTATGCAAGACAAAATTCAGGCATACGCCTTTGGACAAAAGTCTGAGGTTTTGTCTGCAGAAAATCCGATCGTGTGTACGGCTTATCTGTATGGGCTGCCTGGGGATCTCCCCTGTCAGAATGGAGATTTTCCTTATTTACACAGCCAGATCCCTGTTCTGTCACTGCGGGGGATGATCATGGGTGGCCGGCGGACATCGAGTCCACATCTCCAGCGGCGCGCGTGTGCCCAAAAACTAGAGTTCCCGAGCCGACGTAGAATGACGGCGATTCGTGGGAACAAGCTGACCTGCCGCAGTACAATGACGACGGCTGTTCGGCAAGTGGTTATAGCAGTAATAAACGCAAAACCAAAAATTTCATATGTTTAATCAGTATTAAACTCAAAACCAAAAACTTAATTTTTTGCAGCGTACCAATTATTACTTACGGTGGCTGCATTCATTCTCTTTTCTTTGGCTTTTTTTCCCTGCATAAGAACACACACCTCCTAGCAACATTAATACATCCCATAAAGATATAACACACAGAAAAAAGCAATAAAAATGCATCAAAAAAGTGCATTAAAAAACACAGAGCGCGATGGAATACGAGCCTCAAAAACACGACAGCCACTCATGCATAGATGTCAAAGCGCAAATAGTTTATTGTTAATAATATTTTAAATGTAACTATAGCTGCAATTCATATCTCCTCTCCACCGCTGTACCACGTAGTCTCACCATTCTGCAATCCAGCATAGGGTGGATTCATGCACACAGCAATTTTTAGGTCATTTCAACTACTTCCAATTGCCAAATAGACTGAAAGGTTATCTACCACCAACAGTTCCAAATCGTGTAACAATCTGTGAAACAGTTTAGGGCTGGGGTTTCCTTACATCCAATTCGCAATAGCAGGAGAATAGCAGCTCTCTATGGAGCCGGTTCACATATCTCGGCAGCGGTGCGATTTGCACAGGAAGGCTGTGCGTCTTTTGGTCCATTTCAGGTCCGAATTCAGCCAAAAATTCAGGCTGAAATCGGACCTGAAACGGTGAACGAAGACGCACCGGACCCCCGCTGTGAGCCACTGCACGCTTATATGTGAACCCAGCTTCAATGGTAGCATGCCTTGATCCAGTTGTTGGTTTTTGGAATCATAAACTAGCTGAAATTTCTGGACAATTTGCTGTGTTTATGGCCTGACATAATATAATGCTGGTCATACACAAAGAAATGTTGTTGCTTTCCATCGGCTTTTCAACCACAACAATAACCAAATGATAGAATGAAATAAAAATGCAACCTGTCCTAATTTTATTCAGTGCACACCAATGCAATGCATTAGGGTGCATGGAAAATAGTGCAAAGGACTGGTCTATGCCTTGCCCAACACAGTGGCCCCGTTCACACCTGAATGTTTCGTAGCTCGCAGAACAAATCAATCAGGCCCCCGTTCACATCTGACGTTCTCAGATCTCAGGCAGAATCGCAGCGATCGCAAATCACTCTACAATAATGGTAAAGCACACCATGCATGTTCGGGTGCCATTCTCTTTCAGTGGCACCTAAACACAGTGCGGTTTTGCCGTGATTGTCGTGCAATCAAAGTGAAATTTAACACGTACAGCTTATCGCCCAAAAGAAGCTCCTGCTCCTTTTTTGGGTGACAAGATTCGCGCCTTGCGGTTTACAGTGAGATTTATGGCACGACAAAACCATACTACGTTTATCTGCCATTGAAAATTAATGACACCCCCCCTGGTGCATTTTGCCATTATTTTAGTGTGATTTGGGATTGCGGGCAGAATGGCAGCGATTCTGCCCCAGATCCCAAAATGCCAGATGTGGACGGGGGTCCTTATTCTCTCAGGTGGTGCTTCACATCTCCACTCCAAATCGCCTGAAGTTCAAAAAAAGTTTTGGAGCTACTTTCATGGCACGATTTGGGCAGATTGGTGCCTTTTTGAAGCAGCTGAAAGCAGAAACACATAGAAACAAATGATGTATTTAGATGATCGTTTTCTCTACTGGCTAATACAAAAACGCCAAAGCTCCAAAACGTTTAGAAAACGCTGTACAAAAATGCTAAAAAAAAAACGTGCATACAAACGTGTGACAAAATTACCAAAAAAGGTCGCAAAAATACGACGCTCGGGTGTAAATGCAGTACACACGACCGGACTTGGTCCGACGGTCTTCCCGACGGACTTTCAGCAGAGTTCCGAAGGACTTTCCAATTGAACGGACGTGGCCACACACGAACGGACCGTAACTCAGTTCGTTTTGAACGTGATGACGTAAACGGGACGAGAAAAAAAAAAAGAGGAAGTTCAATAGCCAGTAGCCAATAGCTTCCCTTGCGTCATATTTTGTCCATCGGACCAGCACACAGACGAACGGTTTTCCCAATTTAAGTCCGTCGGAATTGAGTCCGTCGGGTAGATTTTTGAGTCCGTCGAAATATGTTCTATTTCTAGGTCCGTCTGATTTTTTTTTTCCGAAAAAAAATGATCGGATTTGCCAACACACGATCGGATTGTCCAACAGACTAATCCCTTCGGACCTAGTCTGCCGGAAAGTCCGGGATGTGTACACGGCATTAGTGAATCCTAATGGTAATGTACGTATAAGAACAGCTTGTAATAATTGTTTCTTGCACTAGGTGGCACACATAACACTACAATTCCTTCATTTATAAATAGGGCCTAACTATTAAAGGACAAGGCCATGCTTAGTTTTTACAGAATTTTCAGCAATTTTTCACTTATCTCTTTCAATTCTTTAACAGGAACAGGAATGCCATGGCTGTGTACATAGGAGACAGTAAGCCACAATCTGGCTCCTGTCTAGTGCAATTGCCATATAAATCCTGTATAATAATATTAATATCATAATTGACAGCTTTGAATATTTTTTTTTTTTTTATTCTTTGAAGTCTGTAAGACAAGTTAAAGCATATTTAATTATTAGACATGTACACAATAGAAAAATTTGTTTATATTCGTTTTGTTTCTTTCGTTTCCGTTGATTCGTAACGATTCGTAATTTCGTAAGTCGTCGGTGTTCGTATTCGTAACGACTCGTAAATTCGTAAGTCGTCGGTGTTCGTATTCGTAACGATTCGTATTTTCTTAAGAGTTATTTTTTCGTTGATTTGTTTTCCCGTTAGTTTAATTTTCGTTTATTCGAAATTCTGACGCATTCGTATTTTCGTAGATTTAGTTACATTCGTACTTTCGTTAGATTGATTTATTCGTACTTTCATAACATTGTTTTCGTAATCGGAGCATAATTCACAATTTTATGTAATGTGTATGCTATTATTACATTTTAAGAGACACGGAAAATTACGTATCGGAAAAAAAAGTTACGAATGTACGAATTTTTTCGTTCAATCCATTCGAAGCACGTTAAGCAGCGCCATTGTAAGAGACACGGAAAATTAGGAATCGCAAAGAAAAAAAAAGTTACGAATGTACAAATTTTTTCGTTCAATCCATTCGAAGCACGTTAAGCAGCGCCATTGTAAGAGACACGGAAAATTACGAATCGAAAAAAAAAAAGTTACGAATGTACGCATTTTTTCGTTCAATCCATTCGAAGCACGTTAAGCAGCGCCATTGTAAGAGACCCGGAAAATTACGAATCGAAAAAAAAAAAAAAAGGTTACAAATGTACGAATTTTTTCGTTCAATCCATTCGAAGCACGTTAAGCAGCGCCATTGTAAGGGACACGGAAAATTACCAATTCAACAAAAAAAAAAAAGTTACGAATATACGAACTTTTTCGTTCATTTTGACTTTCGTTGTTCCTGTTTTCGTTTTTCAGATTTTCTTCTTTCGTAGTTTCGTTGTTTCTAATTTGGTTATTTCGGATTTTCTGTGTTTTTCGTATTCGTTCGATTCGAACATTCGTTATTCGTTACAATTTTTAGCGAATCGTTCGTTCATTCGTACGATAACGAATGAATGAATATAACGAATTTTAACGGAAAACGAGAAAAAAAACGAAACGAATTTTTACATGTCTAATAATTATGACATTTTTAGCAGTTTATGTGGTTTAGCTTGATCAGGGGTTGTTTATAATGGCAGTCATTTTTATATACTGTCCTGCATATTAATTATGCTGATATTTAGTCATTAATTCACTTATGCTAATACCAATTGCTCTTCAATATGATTTTGTGCGGATTAAAGACTGTGCATATCATGGTTGCAGGGACACGTAGTTAGTGCATGTGCTGATGGGTAGTCATTACCATTAGCATATGGAAAATTACAAAAGGGAGGTTGCCGTGTCTTACAACCAATCCCATGGGTAAGTCGTGATGACGAAACGCATCGGGACGTGACTGTACGACAACCATTAGTGACATCAGACGCAATACCGGAAGTGACGTTCCGGCGGTGATTATTCTGGTGTGGGGGAGCTCGTTTATGACCATGCTGTCTTATGCCGCGTACAGACGATAGGACATTCCGACAACAAAACCGTGGATTTTTTTCCGACGGATGTTGGCTCAAACTTGTCTTGCATACACTCGGTCGCACAAATGTTGTCAGAAATTCCGATCGCCAAGAACGCGGTGACGTACAACACGTACGACGAGCCGAGAAAATTAAATTCAATAGCCAGTGCGGCTCTTCTGCTTGATTCCGAGCATGCGTGGATCTTTGTCCTTCGGAATTGTGTACACACGCTTGGAATTTCCGACAACAAGTTTTGTTGTCAGGAAATTTGAGAACCAGCTCTCAATCATTTGTTGTCAGAAATTCCGATCGTGTGTATGCGACATTACGCTGCTGCAGTGAATGAATCACATGCATAATTTTAATTTAACCTGTGTGAGTGCATTGTTTGAAACCTCTTTTTAATACATTGTTGTATTAACGTCAAACGTTACTGCACTATTTGAGCACTTTGTTTTCTTATATGTGGATCTTCCAATGGGATCAATCACATGGATGGGAAATCGATAGATGATTTAACCCTATATGGGTTAATGCTTATTTGCCAAGCATGAGAGTGTAAGGCAACTTCATTTGGTGAGTGGACACCCAAAGGGGAGTGGAATCACCACTTGCACATGGCGTGGTGGATGAACCATATTGAATCTGCTTTCAACGCATTGTGAATCTTTATTGATTAATCTCCGTCACATTTAAGGACTTATTTAGTCAATGGACTTTTGTTTTTGTTTTATTTCCTTATCACTTGTCACTGGGTGATTCTTTTATTATGCAATGTTATTTTAGTTATTCATTTACAGCGCCACTATTCACTTTATCAGTTTATATGGTAGTTTTTTGTTTATTTATCTAAGTGACAGCGTTGGCATTTAACCATAGAGTTTTACTTATCCTGGTGCAGTGGTGTGATCTTCAATGTGGGTGGACGAAACTTTGGACCCTTTGATTTTACATATTTAAACCCAAAAAACAAAAAGTTTATATATTGCAGCTTAGCAGATCTGGTAGCTGCATTAGATTTATTTTTTAGGGATTTTTTCCCCTATTGATCCTGCCAGTAACACACTTCCTGTCCTAGAGTGGCTATGTTCACATGCTGTACTGTATCAATGGCGGAGCAGTGTTGTCATCCTATGCTGCTCTCCAGATTAAGACTACAAATACCTCCCACTCTCCTCACCTCTATTATATAGGAAGGCACAGTTGTGTAGTTCACCGAAGTTAACTTAGGAAGGCAGATATCATGGTTTGGGGTTTCAGTTCAGTGCACAGGAAGATACTGGATTTCTGGCAGGATCAACAGGTATTTTATTTATTTGCAGATAATGTACTTACCCTTTATAAAAGGAAAACTAATGCAGCCACCACATGTAAGGACTGGTAAGCTGCAATACATTTGAATTTAGTTTTTAGGTTTCTAAAAATCGTCATATCTGTGTATATAATCGGCTTTTAGAGGGAGGGGAGGAGAGAAGACACAGAGCATTCCCTTACCTCCTCTTTGGCAGTTCCCCACTGTCGCTGTCCACTCCTTCTTTCTCCAGGTTCCCTTCTTAGCAAGCTGGGAGCTATAGAGGCACCTGTGCGTGGGTGTTCCCAAGCCTGGCATTATGCGTCCATTGACACATACAGCGCCAGTAAGCCACGTATTTCTTCCAGATCTGTGCTGCATAATCCATTGTGAAACTTTACCTCAGGAGGAACAGGAGCTTCCTGTAATACAGACATAGGTGTGTGCACGGGGTGTGCCAGGTGTGCCTGGGCACACCCTAATCTCTCTGTGCAGTGCGGATTCTCCGCAGTGTTGCGCCCCCCCTCACTACAGTGCTGCTGGCTTCCGTCGCTCTCCCCACCCCCCACCCCCCCCGGCAGCTGCGGGGTATGTTTCAGAATAGAGAGTGAGAGAAATCACTAATCAATATGTAATTTACCGGCCCCTTCCTTTTCTAAAGGAATACAGTGAGCACACTCACCCACTGTGTTTACTCATAACTGAAGCACAGAAAACTGTGTTTACTATGCTTCCGCTTGTGAATGAACAGGAACCTGCTCAGCACAGAGCACCTCCCATTCATTCAAAGTCCAGTGCAGCTGAGGATGCAGAGAAAGGCATGCGTGTTTGAGCTTTGGGGTGCACACCCTAATGCAATAGGCTGCACACAGGGCCGGTGCTACCACTAGGCAAACTAGGCAGCCGCCTTGGGCGCACTGCTGCCTAGGGCGCCTGGCCACTGGTGTTCCTACTCTCTTCTCTCTGCAGCAAGCAACTAAGTCTCAGCATCAGCAGGCAGCCACCGCTCTGTTCGCACTTAGTGTCAGAGGCGCAGTGGCGACGGAGGACTGTGTCTGTATCCCGACTCCCGAATGAATGGAAGTAAGCAAACATTCATTGATGGGCACTAGTAGGCTGCATTGATGGGCACTGGTGAGGCTGCATTTGATGAGCACTGGGGAGGCTGCAATTGATGGGCGCTGGTGAAGCTGCATTTGATCGAAGACTACACACCCAATCGCAGTCTTCGATCGGCTAACCAAAACCTCCTCCTCATTCCCAAATACCGCTACAAATCAAAGGGGGAACAGAGATTCGCTTTCCAAGGACCACGGCTATGGAATGCTCTACCAACCTACATCCGCATGGAAAAAAAACATCAGGCCTTCAGGAAAAAACTCAAGACCTACCTCTTCTAAGAAGCTTGACAACAAAGCACCAATACAGCGCCTTGAGGCGATTCAGTTCACATTGTAGCGCTATACAAATTATTTATTCATTCATTCATGGGCGCTGGTGAAGCTGCATTTGATGGGCGCTGGTGAAGCTGCGTTTTATGGGTGCTTGTGAGGCAGTGATTGAGTTTAGATTTAACAGAAGAGCGTTCGAACATTCACATAGCTCCCAACTGTCCCTGATTTCGAGGGACAGTCCCTCTTTCCTCCTCATTTGTCCCTCATTTTGATCTGATCCATATAGTTGTATAAAAAATGCACTTTTTATCTTTCAAAAATAGTTTCCCAGTGCTAAGCCTTTCATCTAATTTCTAAATTGCTGCATTTGTACATTTCAAAAGCAAATATAAAGAAATAGAAGTGGTAATAAAACCTTTTTTTTCAATATAATTCTCCTTTAACCACTTCTGGACCGCCGCACGCCGATATATGTCCTCGCTTTGAAGAGGAATATCGTTGTTATGGCAGCAGATAGCTGCCATAACCCCAGTATCCTCTTATTCGGCCAGCAGTCAGGTTTCCAATAATAGTGGTCTCTGTGGCGGAAACACTGCAAGATCACTTTTATTGGCAGCGGCAGCGGCAGAGGCGAACGGATCCCTTCTGCTCTGTGGTATGGAGACGAGTGAGGGGAAGATGGCCCTCACCCATATTCATAGTATTGCAGGGTGGAAGCGACGTCAAAACGTCACTTCCGCCCATAGCTCTTAAACGGGCCTTTTTTTTTTATTTGAGTGTAAATATGAGATCTGAGGTCTTTTTGAACCCATATCTCATATTTAAGAGGTCCTGTCATGCTTTTTTTCTATTACAAGGAATGTTTACATTCCTTGTAATAGGAATAAAAGTGACACAATTTTTTTATTTTTTTTAAAAGAACAGTGTAAAAATAAAAAATAAAAGGTAAAATAAAAAAAAAAAAAAATGTTTTAAATGCCACCCGTCCCGCCGAGCTCGCGTGCAGAAGCAAACGCATATGTGAGTAGCGCTCGCATATGAAAATGGTGTTCATACAACACATGTGAGGTATCAACGCGATCGGTAGAGGGAGAGCAATAATTCTAGCACTAGAACTCCTCTGTTACTTAAAACATACAACCTGTAGAATTTTTTAAACGTCGCCTATGGAGATTTTTAAGGGTAAAAGTTTGTTGCCATTCCACGAGCGGGTGCAATTTTGAAGAGTGACATGTCGGGTATCAATTTACTCGGCTTTACATTATCTTTCACAATGTAAAAAAAATTGGGCTAACTTTAATGTTGTCAAATTTTTTAAATAAAAAAAGTGTATTTTTTCCAAAAAAAGTGCGCTTGTAAGACCGCTGCGCAAATATGGTGTGACAGAAAGTATTGCAACAACCACCATTTTATTCTCTAGGGTGCTAGAAAAAAAATGTTTGGGGGTTTTAAGTAATTTTCTAGCAAAAAAAATGTTTTTAACTTGTAAACAACAAATCTCAAAAAGAGGCTCGGTCCTTAAGTGGTTAAGGGGGCGTGACAGGGGGCGTGTCCTATGCCTACATACTTTTGCTAATAGGTGTCCCTCGTTCCCATCTCAAAAAGTTGGGAGGTATGCATTCAGCAGTTTTCTTGTTTCAAAGGACAAAATGTTTTACTAAGTCTGTCGGCGTTCAGATAACTGTTCCAGTGTATTAATACATTGACGGCGGGTGTGCCGTACTGAATGTCACAGCGCAGCCAGCCTGATTCTGTGCAGATTTCTTCTATAAAATAAAATGGAGATATAAATAGAAACTGCAGGAAGCACTTCCTACCAATGTCTGTATGGCAGAAGGAATCTGAGGAAGTGCAAGCCACTTCTTCATTGTTTCACCATCGTGATCTTGTGTTACATGGTGTAGATTCACATCCCAATCTAGTTTTCTGCTGCTCAATGAGAACAATACATTCACTTTCTGGGATAGAGCTGGTTTATAAAGGGAGACACAGAATTTTAAGGCCTCTCCTTAAAACGTTTGACTCTTGTTTAGGCGTGTCAATCACTTGGACCATAAAGGAGAAGTCCAGCCAAAGCTTGTTTTGTTGTACTTCTATGGATCACAGGAGTGCAGTTCGTTCTGCACTCCTGTGACCTGTTTTCAGCTGACAGCGGGCTGAAGTCCACTCTCTGCTGACGTCACAGAAGTCGATCCAGGCTTGGCATTAGCACGACCATGGAGTTGGGATCTGCCCAGATCCCTGGGCCGACACCTAGCTCAGCCTCTCAGCGAGCCGCTGAGAGCCTGAGCTGGCCGCTCTGCCCCCTCTACAGCCCAGCGCTCCAGTGAGCGAGGAGGGGGCAGAGCAGAGAGCTGTGACTGACAGTCAGCAGCTCTCTGCTCTGGGAGCTGTGAGAACCGAGGGATCGGCAGTGTTCGATCACTCGGTTCTCAGTGTTAGAGCCGGCGGGGGACAGATGCAGCATCCATCTAGGTAAGTGTGAATCTGGAAAAAAAATAATAATAATTTTTTGTGGCCATTGAAATTAAATAATGCTTAAGCGCTAAATGCACCTAGCGTTAATGTCCGTTTTTTTTTTTTTTCTGCCAAAACCTTCCTGCTCCTGGACGTGCTAGCAGTGGGTTTTTTTCCTGCCTCTAAACGCTTTTAACCACTTCAGCCCCGGAAGATTTTACCCCCCTCCTGACCAGAGCACTCTTTACATTTTGGCACTGCATCTCTTCAACTGGTAATTGCACAGTCAGGCAATGCTGTACCCAAACTAAATTTGCGCTCTTTTTTTCCCACAAATAGAGATTTCTTTTGATGCTATTTGATCACCTCTACGGTTTTTATTTTTTGCACTATACACAAAAAAAAAGAGCGACAATTTTGAAAAAAAACAATAATTTTTTACTATTTGCTATAATAAATATCCCCAAAAACGTTTTAAAAAAACAAATTTTGTCATCAGTTTAGGCCGATATGTATTCTTCTTCGTATCTTTGGTAAAAAAAAAATCGCAATAAGCGTATATTGATTGGTTTGCGCAAAAGTTATAACGTTTACAAACTATGGGAAAGATTTATGGCGCCGTGATTGGTCGCACAGTCATCTGGGACCTGTCACGTGTCCCAGATAACTAACAGGAGGGAGGGAGCCCTTCCTGCGCCGAGGGGAAGTGATGTCACCAGCCCAGACACCGAAGGAGGCAGACTACGAGGGACCCCCTAGCAACAGGCATTTAGAGGTGAGTAAAAAACATTTTTTTTCCAATTTTTTTTTTTTTTTTTTTTTTAGGGGGAAACACCACTTTAAGCCATATAGTAGGTATGAAGCTCAATCTGGAGAAATGCAGAGAGATGCGCAATCTTAGTAAATACACTGCTAAGGCATGTCCATTCTGAGCTTCAAATAGTAGAGAACCCAGAGTTTTATCTGACCTTCCCCTGAGCTGACCTTGGATGTTCATCATATCCTCACCTTCACCTCCTCAGCCTTCTGAGCCTGGACCCTCTCTGTGTCTGTCCCATTAGATGGAGTAAAGTTGTTATATATTTAATTAAAGAGCGTTGACACATCGCCAAGAGACAGCTGGAGCGGCACCGTGTGAGGATATGAGGACAGGCACGGTGAGCATAGTGACAGATTCCAGAGTGTGGCAGCTGGTCCTTTATGTACATTCACCCACCCATGTTACACCATGGCTTATATTACCAGACATCAGCAATAGCCAAGGTCTCCTGTGGGCAGGGATACCTATAGGTTATAACTCATGTTATTAGGATCATGAAAAACAAAGGCTTATACTGTACATCTAACCCACAATATATCAAGCTGAACCAGATTCTGTATGTTGATGGGCATGAATATGTAACGTAGAACAGTGGTTCTCAATCTCAGTCTTCAAGTACCCCCAATGGGCCATGTTTTGGGAATTCCCTGAGATAAAGTAGCTGTTATCAATATCATGTCATTGATATTGATTTAAAGCAGCTGTGCAAAGTAAAGGAAAACCTGAAACCGTGGCCCATTGGGGGTACTTAAGGACTGAGGTTGAGAACCACTGACGTAGAACAATATATAAGTCATTTAAAAGATGGGCAGAATGTTGCCTTTCCTGTCTTGGGGCTTGTAGTCATCTGAGTTACATTTCAAAGAATCAGTCTACCCAATTCTGATGACAAATGTCTGTTTTTCCGATCGTGTGCACACAAGTGCGTTGGACAAAAGTCCAAAGTACAAACACGCATGCTCGGAAGCAAGGACGAGCCAGAAGCGGTCGGTCTTGTAAATTAGCGTCCGTAATGGAGAATTAATATTCGTGACGTGGCAAATTATGAAATCTCGAAATGCAGAGCACAATTCTCTTCTTCTTTAATGGGATAATAATGAAGCTGCTTTGCTGGTGATACTGATGGAGTTATTGCAAACAAATTTTTAAAGGCTTTTTTTTCTAGTGATATCAAGAATAATAGTATAATGCTTTTTTTTTTTTTTTGTTATTTGGGCAAGTTACCACAACACCATTATCCCTGATGCCTCGTACACACGTACGGACTTTTCCCGGTGGACCTAAGTCCAGCGGACAATCCGCTGGACTTTCCGGCTAGGTCCGCTGGACTTTCCGAGGGTGTGGACTTGCCCACACACGCACGGACTTGTCCAGCGGATAATCCGCCGGCCAAAAGTCCGCGGGACTTTTGAAAATGAACGGACTTGCCCACACACGGAGCAGTCCGTTCATTTCGAACGTAACTTCAGGTTACGTAGCTAGCGTAGGCAGTAAATGCCGCCGCGCTAGCTCCGTGACCTGGCATGGATTTAAAGGGAATCCCCACGCCGAAAAAACGGCGTGAGGGTTCCCCCCAAATCCATGTCAGACCCTCATCCGAGCACGCAGCCTGGCAGGCCAGGAAAGGGGTGGGGACGAACGAGCGCCCCCCCCCTCCTGAGCCGTACCAGGCCGCGTGCCCTCAACATGGGGGGTGCCCTGGGGAAAGGGGGGCCGTGCGGCCCCCCCACCCCAAAGCACCTTGTCCCCATGTTGATGAGGACAAGGGCCTCTTCCCGACAACCCTGGCCGTTGGTTGTCGGGGTCTGCGGGCGGGGGCTTATAGGAATCTGGGAACCCCCTTTAATAAGGGGGCCCCCAGATACCGGCCCCCACCCTATGTGAATGAGTATGGGGTACGATGTACCCCTACCCATTCACCTAAGGTGTAAAATGTAAAGTAAAAAAAACACCCACACTTTTGAAAAAATAGTTTATTGCACTGCTCCGGGGGTCTTCTTCCGTCTTGGGGGTCTTCTCGCCGGACTCCCCCGCCATTTACCAAGCTCTTTTACCGAGCGAGGGGAGTCCGGCTACCTTCTTCGTCGTCGCCGCCGTCTGGGGGTCTCGATCCGCCTTCGGGGGTCTTCTTCCGTCTTGGGGGTCTTCTCGCCGGACTCCTCCCCTCTCTTCTGCTCTTTTACCTAGCTCTTTCACGAGGGGAGGTGTCCGGCTACCTTCTTCGTCGTCGCCGCCGTCGTCTGGGGGTCTCGATCCGCCTTCGGGGGTCTTCCGGGGGTCTCTTCTGTTCTTGCGGCGGTCGTCGTCTTCCGCGCCGCCGGCGCCTTCTTCTTCTTGTCCTTCTTCTTGTTCTTCTTCTTCTTCCGATGTTGACCCGACGCTCTCTCTGCCCGGAATGCCTGTGCCGCTCTGAGCTCGGACTTATATAGGGACATGGGCGACAGGGTCACATGCACATGTCACATGGTGACCCCGCCCCCTTGTGTTGTCACAGTCCCGGAGGATGCTGGGACTGTGACATCGCAAGGGGGCGGGGTCACCATGTGACATGAACATGTGACCCTGTCGCCCATGTCCCTATATAAGTCCGAGCTCAGAGCGGCACAGGCATTCCGGGCAGAGAGAGCGTCGGGTCAACATCGGAAGAAGAAGAAGAACAAGAAGAACAAGAAGGACAAGAAGAAGGACAAGGCGCCGGCGGCGCGGAAGACGACGACCGCCGCAAGAACAGAAGAGACCCCCGGAAGACCCCCGAAGGCGGATCGAGACCCCCAGACGACGGCGGCGACGACGAAGAAGGTAGCCGGACACCTCCCCTCGTGAAAGAGCTAGGTAAAAGAGCAGAAGAGAGGGGAGGAGTCCGGCGAGAAGACCCCCAAGACGGAAGAAGACCCCCGAAGGCGGATCGAGACCCCCAGACGGCGGCGACGACGAAGAAGGTAGCCGGACTCCCCTCGCTCGGTAAAAGAGCTTGGTAAATGGCGGGGGAGTCCGGCGAGAAGACCCCCAAGACGGAAGAAGACCCCCGGAGCAGTGCAATAAACTATTTTTTCAAAAGTGTGGGTGTTTTTTTTTTACTTTACATTTTACACCTTAGGTGAATGGGTAGGGGTACATCGTACCCCATACTCATTCACATAGGGTGGGGGGCCGGTATCTGGGGGCCCCCTTATTAAAGGGGGTTCCCAGATTCCGATAAGCCCCCGCCCGCAGACCCCGACAACCAACGGCCAGGGTTGTCGGGAAGAGGCCCTTGTCCTCATCAACATGGGGACAAGGTGCTTTGGGGTGGGGGGGCCGCACGGCCCCCCTTTCCCCAGGGCACCCCCCATGTTGAGGGCACGCGGCCTGGTACGGCTCAGGAGGGGGGGGGGCGCTCGTTCGTCCCCACCCCTTTCCTGGCCTGCCAGGCTGCGTGCTCGGATGAGGGTCTGACATGGATTTGGGGGGAACCCTCACGCCGTTTTTTCGGCGTGGGGATTCCCTTTAAATCCATGCCAGGTCACGGAGCTAGCGCGGCGGCAGTAACTGCCTACGCTAGCTACGTAACCTGAAGTCACGTGCTAAATGAACGGACTTGCCGATGAGCGGCAAGTCCGTTCATTTCAAAAGTCCCGCGGACTTGCCCACTAACGGCGGGATTGTCCGCTTGACTTCCAAGTCCAGCGGATAATTTGAAAACAAAACCTGAAACTTTAGTCCGCCGTACTTTGGCGCCAAAAAGTCCGCCGGCGCCCACACACGAGGGGATTATCCGCTGGACTTCAGTCCAGAGGATAATCCCGCGGGATTGTCCCTTCGTGTGTACGCGGCCTTAGTTTTTAAGATCAAAGATACAACTATGTTGGTGTCCCTTGTCAATTTTACATTGTATTTTTTAAATGTAACTGCCACTCCCAAACTGTCATTTGAAGTAAAACACATAGCCAAGTATTATTCTCCACAATTTTTTTATTGTGCATTAAAAAAAAAAAACAAATAAAATTAGACATGCTATCTGCCAATAGAAATTAACCAAAAAGTGCATTCTACGCATCCAAAAATATAGAAAATATACCAAATCAAATCATTATTCAACCAAAAAATAATGTCAAAGCAATAACTCCAAGGCCAATAATAAATAACACGCCATCTCCTCCGATTCCGCAACTTGGCTGGTTGGCGAACGGCCATTCAGAAAGAACTGAAAAGCACAAAATTAAAAGCATGAAAGAAAAAGCGTGAAATGAAAAGCGCAAAATGAAAAGTGCAAAATGAAAAGCACGAATCAACACTCACCAAACTTCTACTAACACGAAATTAACAGAAGGAGCCTAAAGGGTGGCGCTAAAGAACTGAAAAACAACATAGTACGTCACTACGTTCATATTTGTTGGCTGGCAATTGTGTGGCCATTTGTATGCAAGACAAGTTTGGGCCAACGCCCTTCGGACAAAAGTCCACGGTTTTATTGGCCAACAATCCGATCGTGTGTACGGCCTTTAGACGTTTTTACAGCTGTTGTTTTTGGCTTCAGATGTTTTTTTTTCTACAGTCAATAAACTTTCCAGCATGTTATCCTATGAGTCCATGCACACATAGGTTGCTATCAACTATTTTTGGCTGGGGTGTTTTTTGGCTGTAAAAAACAAAACAAAACTAGTGGGTTCGGAGAGGAGTTTTCCAGCTGTAAAAACGCTCTAACGTTAAAAAATGTTGCTAAATGCTCAAAAACTTGGTTTACCTGTGTTTTTTTAACGTTTTTATCCCTTACTAATAGCAGAGAGGTGGTTTCTGTCTAAAAAAAAAAAAAAAAAAAATGAAAAAAAAAGCTGAAAACCTCAATACAAAGCTACTGATGTTTTTATAATGTTTTTAGAACGTCCAGTGTGCATGAGGCCTTAAACTACCTGATTATTATTTATATCTCTCTAGGACTGTTGGTGAGATCTCTGTGCTTGAGTTCCTGTGTCTGAACACCTGCTGTAGCTATTATAAGAGGCTCCCATCTTTAATGTTGGAGTTTTTTGTTGTTTTTACATTATATAGAATGTAACAGGAACAACCAAAACTCCCAGGTGGACAGGAACAGCGTTGAGAATTATGGCAAGGATATATAACTGTTGGAATAGCCAAAGCCTTTACAAAGTCAGGGAATGTTTCAGCTCATCAGGTTTTACTTATAAATACATTTTTACATTTTTGGATGGACTGACCCTTGAAGCATTTGGGCACACCTATATATTATTTTTTTTGACTTCTCAAGGGGCTTTAACTTTCAAAAAATCTACAACTGAAAATTAAGTCTTGAGAGGCATACTGAGGGTACAACCTACCTTCTCAGTACTTTCGTTTTTTTAACCACTTGCTTACTGGGCACTTAAACCCCCCTCCTGCCCAGACCAATTTTCAGCTTTCGGTGCTCTCACACTTTGAATGACAATTACTCAGTCATGCAACACTGTACCCAAATTATTTTTTTGTCCTTTTTTTCCCCACAAATAGAGCTTTCTTTTGGTGGTATTTGATCACCCTTTGGGTTTTTTATTTTTTGCGCTATAAATGAAAAAAGACCGAAATTTTTGAAAAAAAAACACATTTTTCTTTGTTTCTGTGATAAAATTTAGCAAATGATTAATTTTTCTTCATAAATTTTGGCCACAATTTATACTGCCACATATCTTTGGTAAAAATAACCCAAATTAGTGGATATTATTTGGTCTTTGTGAAAGTTACAGACTCTACAAACTGTGGTGCGAATCATACAAAATTGATCACATCTGATGCACTGGTGACCTATCTCATTTCTTGTGACCTGAACAAGCCAGGAAAGTAAAAATACCCCCCAAATGACCCCTTTTTTGAAAGTAGACATTCCAAGGTATTTAGTAAGAGGCATGGTGAGCTTTTTGATGTTGTCATTTTTTCCCCACAATTCTTTGCAAAATGAATTATTTTTTTATTTTTTATTTTTTTCCACAAAATTGTCATTGTAATAGGTTATTTCTCTCACATGGAATGTGTATACCACAAATGACACCCCAAAATAAATTCTGCTACTCCTCCTGAGTATTACGATACCCCACGTGTGGGACTTTTACACAGCCTGGCCACTTAGAGATGCCCAACATGCAGGGAGCGCCATCACGTGTTCTAGGAGCATAAATTACACATCTAACTTGTTGACTACCTAGTACACTTTTGAAGGCCCTGGAGCACCAGGACAATGACACGTGACACTGACGTGGCACTGATGACAGGTGGCACTGATACGTGGCACTGATGACACGTGACACTGATGTGGCACTGGTGACAGATGGCACTAGTATGGAGCACTGATGACACGTGACACTGACAGATGGCACTAATATGTGGTACTGGTGACATATGGCACTAATACGTGGCACTGATATCATGTGGCACTAATACGTGGCACTGATGAGAGATGGCACTAATATGTGGCACTGATGACAGATGGCACCGACCCGTGGCACTGATGACACGTGACACTGATGACAGATGGCACTGATACGTGGCATTGATGACACGTCACACTGACAGATGGCACTGATACGTGGCATTGATGACACGTGACACTGATAACAGATGGCACGTGACACTGACAGGTGGCACTGATGACAGATGGCACTGATGACAGATGGCATTAATATGTGGCACTGATGACACGTGACACTGATATGGCACTGATGACAGATGGCACTGACGTGGCACTGATGACACGTGGCACTGATGACAGATGGCATTTATACGTGGCACTGGGGACAGGTGGCACTGGCAGATGGCACTGGGGACAGGTGCACTGGGGACACAGATGGGGACAGATGGATGGGGACACAGATGGATGGGGACAGATGGATGGGGACACAGATGGAAGGGGACACAGATGGATGGGGACACAGGTGGGGACACAGATGGGGACACAGATGGGGACAGATGGATGGGGACACAGATGGGGAAAGATGGATGGGGACACAGATGGGGACAGATGGGGACACAGATGGGGACACAGCCGTTCATCTCTCTCTCCTCACACGCTGTCTGGAGGGGGACACAGATGGGGAAAGATGGATGGGGACACAGATGGGGACAGATGGATGGGGACACGGATGGGGACAGATGGATGGGGACAGATGGATGGGGACAGATGGATGGGGACAGATGGATGGGGACACAGATGGATGGGGACACAGATGGGGACAGATGGATGGGGACAGATGGATGGGGACACAGGTGGGGACACAGGTGGGGACAGATGGGGACACAGATGGGGACACAGCCGTTCATCTCTCTCTCCTCACACGCTGTCTGTGTGAGGAGGGAGAGCGGCGCTGACAGATGATCTCATATGTTTACATATGAGATCATCTCTCATTGGACACGCCGATCTCGCTGTAAACGGCCACTGTGATTGGCCGTTTACAGCGATCTGTGACCGGCTGTGTCCGACGGACACGGCCAGCACAGAACTTCCCCGATGCGCGCTCTCAGCGCGCATTAGGGAAGTAAACAAGAGGACGTCCAGGGACATCCTCCCAGCAGAGAGCGTCCGCGCTGCAGCCGTCTTTCGGCTATAGCGCGGGCGCAAAGAGGTTAAACCTACATTTATAGTCTGCACCAAAGCACCCCACTCACTTTTGTCCATTTTTTTTTTGCCCCAGCTCCAGGTCCCCCCCCCCCCTTACTCCCCTGAAGTTTCCATGGTATTATTTTTTGTGTACCTACATTTTTGACAGGGCTTTGGTTCTCTTCAGATCTCGAGCAGCTGGGTGGTTCTCAATTATGCAGAGAGCTCATAGGAGGTGAGTATAGTAGTCAGAGAGGCTTTGTTTACAAAAAAGCTGGAAGACTAAAAAAAATGTCCACAGTTGGTCTTTAAAGCCTAAGTTTAGTCAACGTAAAAAAAACAAAACAAAAGAAAATCAGCACAAGGAGGCATTATTTAGAGTCAGTAGGACATGTGCCTTGTGCTGCTGTCTCCTCTTGATAGTTTAGGTCAACTTAACCCCTTACCGCATGTGACCTCACTAAAGTGGGCTTTCGTCTGTGGAGCCACATATGTGTGTTCCTGTGTGTGTGCTGGGAGTGCGTTAGCAGCACAGAGAGTGAGCTGTCACTGTCATCTGATTCTTGTACTAAAGATCGGAAGCTGGGAGGACCAGCTCTTGATCACAGGATTGGCTATCAGAGTGATCAGCAACTGTACAGCTCAACCTGTACTATTTCTCCTCTTGAATGGAGAAAAAGATACATTATAGAGGTAGATAAGTGTAACAAAAAAGTCTGTGTAAATAAATGAATAAATAATCTAAATATAAAATAGCTAGATCAGGGTTTGGTCTAGGTCAGGGTTAGGGTTGGGGTCAGGATAAAGCTCAGGGACAGGCTCAGTGTGTTTTAGGTAGCATAAAAAAAAATCCTTTTTTTATTTAGTGTCAGTGTGTTTAGGAAAAATTAAAAAAGCGCACAGGGGATTCTGGACCCTACTATGGGTAAACAATAAATAATATACACATATGTGGTATCACCACAATTGTCAGGAGTAGGAGACTTTATTTTGGGTTGTTCTTTGGTGGTGAGTTATGGTCATGGCAAGAAATATACAGTTATATATTTTTTTTAAATATTAGTTTTTACTATTTTAGGTCAGTCCTTTGATAATAAAACAATCATGAGACATTTATTACCATTTCTCCACCCAAAAAAAAAACAACTTGTCCTTTAAAAACATGGTAAAATCACCTGATTACACTAAATAGTTGAGATGATGGGTACAGTTTTGCTAACTTATTTTTAAAGCGGAGCTCCACCCTAAAGTGGAACTTCCGCTTATCGGATTCCCCCCCCCCTGCGGTGCCACAATTGGCACCTTTCAGGGGGGAGGGGGGTGCAGATACCTGTATAATACAGGTATCTGCACCCACTTCCGGGACGAGATATCCAGAGCTGCCCCGCCCCTATCCGAAGATGCCCCATTGTGTCTTGGGAAACACAGTTCCCAGGACACAACGGGGATCAATAGAGACGCGCATCGCGACTTGCGCAGGCGCAGTAGGAAACCGGGCAGTGAAGACGTTGCGTCTTCACTTCCTGATTCCCTGACAGCGGTCGCTCGTCACATTCTGCCGACACCGCTGGAACCTGGAACAGGTAAGTGTCCATTTATTAAAAGTCAGCAGCTGCAGTATTTGTAGCTGCTGACTTTTAATATTTTTGGTGCGGGTGGAGCTCCGCTTTAAGGTGATACATTTATTAGAGGTGCCCTATAGGTGGAGGATTTAAGCTTTACCTTTCGTATTTTTGGGACCCTGTAGTAAGATTTCAATTTGGATCTTATGCCGTGTACACACGACCAGACTTTGCGGCAGACTAGGCCCGATGTTTTTTCCGACGGACTTTCGACGGACTTCCGACAGACTTTCCGAACGAACGGACTTGGCCACACACAATCACACCAAAGTCCGACGGATTTAAACATGATGACATACGACTGGACTAGAATAAGGAAGTTCATAGCCAGTAGCCAATAGCTGCCCTAGCGTCTGTTTTCGTCCGTCGGACCAGCATACAGACGAACTGATTTTTCGACTGGACTCGAGTCCATTGGAAAGATTTGAAACATGGTCTAAATCTAAAGTCCATCTGATTTTCGACAGAAAAGGTCCACTGAAGGTCCGATGAAGCCCACACATGGTCGAATTGTCCGTAGGATTTGTTCCGTCAGACCAATTTGGTCGAAAAGTCTGGTCGTGTGTACGCAGCATTAGTTGTCCAGGCCATTTGACTTTTAAAATGTCAACAATCAGTTAAGCTGACTATACACTAGTAGATTTTTTAATAAACATTCATACGAATATTCTTTGTACATTCAATGATTGGATGGCTGTAGTTTGAAAGTACTTCAAAATTGTGTTTGCTTTTAATATTTGATTTTGGAATGAATGTAAATTTCTAAATGAAAACCAAATTCACTGTTAAGCTGGCCATACAATGATTGCAATTCAGGCAGTTCAGCAAGGGCCATCCAAATTTCGATCCATGTGTGGGCACCCTGGTTGTACACAGGTCAATCCCAGTCTGTCAGGTTTTTCTTGAACGATAAGAGCTGCCAGCTATAGCCGGCAACACCGATCATTGTATTCTGACAGTGGGGAAGGCTCCCCTCTGACAGAATACAATACCACAGTGGGAATGATTCCCTCATCCATTTCGAATGTGTGGATGGGGTTATCGGCTCAACTTAAAAAAAAAAAAAGAAGTATTGCCAGCCTTAGAAATTAGTTTGTTCCAGAAAAAAATTCCATCCTGCATCTTCATATTTTCTTGTTACTGTGGTTGAAAACAAACGTCAGTTTGACCTCACTAATGATTGAAAGTCTAACGAATGTTCATAAAACAAAAAATGTTGAGGAACATCTACTAGTGTATGGGCAGCTTTACCCCAGCCTGCTCCCTATTTACTTCTACTGTGAGTACAACTATGGCCTTGAGTGGTCAATTGTATGACGATGAATGATACTCTCTATGGATCACTATAGAACTCCATGGAAAGCAGTTTGGAATAACAGATGACGGGAAGCTGTGACAAGTCAATGGTGATTTTCATGGTTTGTATGACTGAATACCAACCATGTCATTTGGGCTTTAAGGGAATAAAGACATCACTGACTCAAAAACGGCAAAACAGAAGACGTGTGAAGCTAGAAAATCCGGTTTTTCACACCATGAGTCATTTTTCAATTCATTCCAGTACTATTTGCTGAAGAATCCCTGTAAAAAAACACTTGGCACCCTGAAAAGTTTCAGCGAATAAAAGATGAAAAATAAACGCCTATTTACATTTACCGTCTTGTGATATAAGGATCATTTATTTCTTGTCACTGGGCCAGAGCTCATGACATTTCAAATCCAGAATATTTATCCTGATCCCTGGAATACATATCGATGTGCCGCATGCTGACAAATCTTTACAGTTATGCTTTCATTGCTTGCCAATTGTTTGTTATTATTCAGATCTTTTCCATTGTGTGGCTAATGGCTGGAATTTCAGTCATCCTGTTTGAGGCTCGGTTCACACCAATGCATTTTTAATGCTTTTTGCTGAAACGCACTACAGTACATTTAACATGGTCTATGCATTTTTTAGCCAATGCATTTTTGGAAAGGGTTAAGGACAGTGGCGGTTGGTGAAATTTTAGGATGGGGGCGCCAGACCCCGCCCTTCCTTTTTGACCCCTCCTACATCTCATAAGCCCCACCCCTTATAGAATCCACCCACTCTGTCCCCTGTATTCCACTTCCCATAGTGTCAGGAGTATATAGCCCCAGCATCACAGGACAGAGTATACAGCCCCAGAATCACAGAACAGAGTATACAGCTCAGCATCACAGGACAGAGTATATACCTGTAGCTCAGTCTCACAGATCGGGGTATATACAGTATCTCACAAAAGTGAGTACACCCCTCACATTTTTGTAAATATTTTATTATATTTTTTCATGTGACAACACTGAAGAAATTACACTTTGCTAGAATGTAAAGTAGTGAGTGTACAGCTTGTATAACAGTGTAAATTTGCTGTCCCCTCAAAATAACTCAACACACAGCCATTAATGTCTACACAGCTGACAACAAAAGTGAGTACACCCCTAAGTGAAAATGTCCCAATTGGGCCACCATTATTTTCCAGCACTGCCTTATCCCTCTTGGGCATGAAGTTCACCAGAGCTTCACAGTTTGCCACTGGAGTCCTCTTCCACTCCTCCACGACAACATCAAGGAGCTGGTGGATGTTAGAGACCTTGCGCTCCTCCACCTTCCGTTTGAGGATGCCCCACAGATGCTCAATAGGGTTTAGGTCTGGAGACATGTTTGGCCAGTCCATCACCTTTACCCTCAGCTCCTTTAGCAAGGCAGTGGTCATCTTGGAAGTGTGTTTGGGGTCGTTATCAAGTTGGAATAGTGCCCTACGGCCCTGTCTTGGAAAGGAGACTGTCACAGTATATGATGGCATTCATGGTTCCCTCAATGAACTGTAGCTCCCCAGTGCCGGCAGAACTCATGCAGCCCCAGACCATGACACTCCCACCCACCACCATGCTTGACTGTAGACAAGACACACTTGTCTTTGTACTCCTCACCTGGTTGCTGCCACACACGCTTGACACCATCTGAACCGTGTAACCCGATCTGTTAAACTACTGTATGGTCTTGGCCACCGTGCAGCAGCTCAGTTTTAGAGCCTTGGCAATCTTCTTATAGTCTAGGCCATCTTTATGTAGAGCAACAATAATTTTTTTCAGATCCTCACAGAGTTCTTTGCCATGAGGTGCCATGTTGAACTTCCAGTGACCAGTATGAGAAAGTGAGAGCGAAAACACCAAATTTAACACACCTGCTCCCCATTCAGACCTGAGAACCTGTAACAATAACGAGTCGCATGACACCAGGGAGTGTATTGGACATTTTCACTTAGGGGTGTACTCACTTTTGTTGCCAGCGGTTTAGACCTTAATGGTGGTGTGTTGAGTTATTTTGAGGGTACAGCAAATTTACACTGTTATACAAGTTGTACACTCACTGTAGCAAAATGTAATTTCTTGAAAAGATATAATAAAATATTTACAAAAATGTGAGGGGTGTACTCACTTTTGTGAGATACTGTAAAGCTCAGCCTCACATAATTGTCGTGTGTACCAGTTTATCACTACCTCTGTGTTCACCATTAGTAAATATCCACCCATAAACCTACATAAACCTCACATGTGGAAAACATAGCAACCATTGTAAATAAAAAAAGACCAATATATTTTTTTCTTTTATTAATTATTTTACATTTTGGTTCACTCTCTGAACCTAACAATCCAGCCGAGAGATTCTGCAAGAAGGCGCCGCTTTGGCCGTGTATTCCATCCAAGGAGCTGCAGAGTCACTTCCGGCTTCACACGGGCACAAAGAAACCGGAAGTAATGCCACGGCTCAGAGGAAAGCACCGCCTATGTCCTACAGCGGTGCCAATAGAAAACCCAACAACAAGGACAATGACTGCAATATGGGAGTGTTGAGACGCATTGCTTTGCGCCACAAGGGCTCCCAAAAGCAGCCAAATGAAGCGTCTCACCTGCAATCACGTGATTGCATAGATGTCACGCTGCCCATAATACACTGTGTCTGGCGTCTTTACACAGGGCCCCACCTTTTTTGTTTTTAGGAACCTTTTTTTCTTCTTATTTTTGGTCACTAGCTTTGGGAGGGTGGCACCTATGGACGGGCCGCCACTGGTCAGGGACTAAAGCAAATTGCATTTTGCGCGTAATAGACTTCAAATGGAACCGCACCAAAAATGCAATGTGTTTTTGGTGCGGGTGAATAGCTTTGGGAGGGCGGCACCTATGGACGGGCCGTCACTGGTCAGGGACTTTTTCCTGAAGCACATTGCATTTTGCGTGTAATAGACTTCAAATGGACCCACACCAAAAACGCAATTTTTAAGAAAAGGTGTGAGCCCCCCCAAAAATCCAAACCAGATCCGTATCTGAGCATGCAGCCCGGCACGTCAGGAAAGGGAGGGGACGAGAAAGCGCCACCCTCCTCCACTCCTGAACCAATACCAGGCCACATGTCCTCGATATAGGGGCTCTGCCCCCCCAAAGCACCTTGTCCCAAGGTTGATGGGGACAAGGGCCTCTTCCCCCTGATTGGTGGTTGTGGGGGTGTGCGGGCAGGGGGCTTATTTGGATTCCTGGAAGCCCCCTTTAACAAAGGGGCCCCCAGATCCCCCCATGTAAGTATTTACCAAAACTCTTACCCACTCACCCCTACCCATTCATCCAACAAAGTGTGAAAAGTGAGCAAAGACACTACATGAGTTTTTGACAATTTATTAAAAAAATACAAATAAAAAAACAATGTCTTTGGTGTACATCCATCATCAACCACGACGCCCACTGCACAGCTGGACCTTGAAAAATAGGAGCGGGTTCCAGTCAAAAATTATATCTGCTCCATGAAAAAAAAAAATTCAATACTTTAATTTTTGAGTTAAAGTGGATGTAAACCCTCTCCTATACCCAGTGAAGTGAACAGCCTCAGATGATACACAGAGATGAAACAAATCTCCCTACATAAGTTTTACATGTATATGTGCTGTCTTCAGCTTGCTATCTTCTATAGAATTCTAACATCGTGTTAGAACTTTTACTTCCTCATTCAGCAGTATAAGTGGATTCTTGGCTTACACTGTGTGACAGCTGATTGGAGGAAAGGAACACCCCCCCACTCCACATTGGCAGAAGAATGAAGATACTTTCAGAGCTGTGCTGTGACAAGACAAGCTCTCTGCTAATCTATTTATAGCACCCACCCGACACACATTTCAGGCTGGTTTTATCTCCCGTCTCGGAGAACTTGTCAGAAGTTATCCTGCTGATAACAGAGGAACAAAACAGCAGAAAGACACGGAACTTTGTCACAACCAAATACATAAATGTATTTTATTGGGATTTTATGTGATAGATCAATACAAAGTGGCACATAATTGTGAAGTGGAAGGAAAATGATAAATGGTTTTCCAATTTTTTTACAAATAAATATGTGAAAAGTGTGGCGTGCATTTGTATTCAGCCCCTCTGAGTCAATACTTTATAGAACCATCTTTCGCTGCAATTACAGCTGCAAGTCTTTTTGGGTATGTCTCTACCAGCTTGGCTCACCTAGAGTGAAATTTTTGCCCATTCTTCTTTGCAAAATAGCTCAAGCTCAAGTCAGATTGGATGGAGAGCGTCTGTGAACAGCAATTTTCAAGTCTTGTCACAGATTTTTAATTGGATTTAGGTCTGGACTTTGACTGGGCCATTCTAACACATGAATATGCTTTGATCTAAACCATTCCATTGTAGCTCTGGCTGTATGTTTAGGGTTGTTGTCCTGCTGGAAGGTGAACCTCCACCCCACTCTCTAGTCTTTTGCAAACTCTAATGCCCTGTACACACGATAGGATTTTCCGATGGAAAATGTGTGATAGGACCTTGTTGTCGGAAATTCTCCATAGGAATTTCCGTCACACAAAATTCGAGATTTGGTTCTCAAATTTTCCGACAACAATATCCGTTGTCGGAAATTCCGATCGTGTGTGTACACAATTTCGAAGCACAAATAGCTACGCATTCTCGGATTTAAGCAGAAGAGCAGCACTGGCTATTGAACTTAATTTATTTCGGCTCGTCGTACGTGTTGTACATCATCGCGTTCTTGGCTTTCGGAATTTTCGACCAACTTTGTCTGACTGTGTGTAAACAAGACAAGTTTGAGCCAAAATCCATCTGAAAAAATCCCATGGATTTTGTTGTCGGAAAATCCTATCGTGTGTACGGGGCATAACAGGTGTTCTTTGGCTCCATCCGTCTTCCCATCAACCTTGACCAGCTTCCCTGTCTCTACAGAAAGAAAAGTGGC
The DNA here is from genome assembly GCA_028564925.1 of Lithobates sylvaticus. NCBI lineage: Eukaryota > Metazoa > Chordata > Amphibia > Anura > Ranidae > Lithobates > Lithobates sylvaticus. The sequence goes on from CM053029.1 coordinate 99,850,350, forward strand.
TCCACAACATGATGCTGCCACCACCATGTTTCGCGTGGGGATGTTGTGTTCAGGGTGATGTGCAGTGTTAGTTTGCTGTGTGAATGTCATTCTCACCCAGGCAAAAAACAGCTGATTAAGTTTAAAAAGGCAAAATCAATGTTAATTTAGGTTGAAGATCCACTTTCTTCTTATAAGGCCATGGGCTTGACACCTTTTTTTTTAAGTTGAGCTCAGAGTGAAGATAGGTTTTCTTTTCTGTTTTAATGTTTTTTTTTATTAATGTTTTTTACAAAAAGTATCACAAATGTTTTAACCGCAATATAAAATACATACTATTTCCGTATTTCCTGCAATATAAAATACATACTGAATGAGTAGATATGTAAACATTTTCTAAAGCATGAAAGTACATATAAAATGTGCGTTCTTCCAAGTAGAAATCTTCATTGTTAATATAGATCGTACTATCAATGTCGGCATAGCCCCAAAACTAATTTAATACTCTAAATATGACATTGACCTGATGCATCTCAATCTCATTATACAGTAAAGGACAGAGCATCTACATATTTCAATTCCAACTTTAAGGTCAGCTCGTAAACCCTAGTGGATTAAAGATTCGTTTGATACAAGCTGTATACATTTGTGAAAGGGGGTCAATAACTTCAGAAAGAGGAATCCTCGTCCCTTGTCACCCAGAAACTGTACTTCACTTTTCCAGGTTTATAGGGAAAATAGGCAAGAAGACCCTCGTATGACAACAGCAAAGACTGAGAAAAGGGAAAGAAAAGAAAGGAAAGATTGAGGGGAAAGTAGGGTATAACCTCAAGCTCCAAATCCCACCATCCTGAAGCTGCTCTAATCGGGTATGGATCGAGGATCACCAGTCAGATATTTTTCAAACATCTTCATTTTTGCTGATATAAATATGAATACTATGAGACATCTCTGGGATGTCGTCGCTGTCTCTACCTTGCAACCCAGCAGAGCCTGTCTCAGAGATTTGACAAGATTTTCTTGGGTGAGAGTGTAAATTAAATTATATTGATTCGATTAGGATTATCATGTTGACGATTCGATTCCCCGATGCATTACGATTACTGTCCATGGTTTTCATCAAAAACCCATCAGTACAGTTTCACTGCACATCAATGCAGACTCACTGTGCCTATCAATGCAGATTTACTGTGCCCATCAATGCAGCCTCATTGTGCCCGTCAATGCAGCCTCACTGTGCCCATCGATGCAGACTCACTGTGCCCATTGATGCAGACTCACTGTGCCCAGGAATGCAGACTCACTGTGCCCATCATCAATGCAGCCTCACTGTGCCCATCAACCAGCCTCACTGTGCCAATCAATGCAGAGTCACTGTGCCAATCAATGCAGAGTCACTGTGCCAATCAATGCAGAGTCACTGTGCCCATCATCAATCAGCCTCACTGTGCCCATCAATCAGCTTCACTGTGCCCATCAATGCAGAGTCACTGTGCCCATCAATCAGCCTTACTGTGCTCATCAATCAGCCTGACTGTGCCCATCAATGCAGAGTCCCTGTGCCCATCATAATTCAGCCTCACTGTGCCCATCATTCAGCCTCACTGTGCCCATCAATGAAGATTCACTGTGCCCATCATTCAGCCTCACTGTGCCCATCAATACAGACTCACTGTGCCCATCATTCAGCCTCATTGTGCCCATCAATGCAGAGTCACTGTGCCCATCACCAATCAGATTCACTGTGTCCCATCAATGCAGAGTCACTGTGTCCATAATCAGAGTCACTCTGTCCCATCAATGCAGACTCACCAGTGCCTGGATGAATCACACACATCGGGCATCTCCCGCTGTGTCACAGAGCTTTGATTTGAATACCCTAGCACGCTCATCCTCCTCTCCCTCCTCCTCCTCCAGTGGCCACTGTAACAGAGTCCCGCCCTTGACGGAACACTGATTGGACACACAGTGACGCCGGGCGGCTGGCGATGACGTCAGCAGGAGGCGGAAAAAGAGGGCGCTTAACGCCCATTGCTCCTTTCGTCTCTGTTCAGAGAGGCACGGCTTCGTTCGGAGAGAGGCAGGGCACAGCGTGGCGTGCGGATGATGTCATCATCCAACAATCGATTATGCCAGTTGCAGCATTGATTCCGCATCGTGGACTGCTGTATCGCGATGCATCGATGCTGCAATTAAATCCAGCGCCCCTATTATATACCCTAATCCAGTAACGCTTTACCTTGGGGCATCGCCACCATATGTGGTACATCGTTCCCTCCTGCTGCATCCACGGAAACACAAGGGAGACGCTCCTGGTATATAGGTTGCCAGCCTAGCTGGAACCATGTACCATCGCAGAAGCACTTTATAATTCGCTTCGATAATAGAGTTATTTATGAGTGATCTCGAGGCCTCTTGGGCTATAATATGCCATTCATCCAGCTCAATAGTTTCCTGTAGGTCTACCTCCCATTTTTTTATGTAGCCCTGTTTGACAGGGGAATTAGTCAAAATAGTATAAACTTCAGAAATGTGTCCTCTGATTTTATCAAACTTCTGACACAAATATTCCATAAAGGACATAGTAGCTATATCAGAATACTTAAGAAATGTGTTATCTGCGTGTAACGGAAGTACTCTGAAACCGGCATTTGATGTTTCTCTATTGAACTTTCTGGGTTTTGTTAATCTATCCCAAGTATCCAAGGAGAAGGAGAGTGCTGGGCATAAAATTGGGGGCCATTCCTTCGTTGGTAACCAAAGGACATGAGAGATCAGCGGATCCGGACATGCATAGGCCTCCACTTGCATCCAGATAGGATGGGGCTGAGTGGAGTGAAATTTGGCTAGCTGGGCCAACTGTGCCACATAATATTTTTGCAAGTCTGGAGTCCCCAATCCTCCTCTCCTCTTGAGAGTGAATAATGTGCGCTTGTCCACCCTAGGCTTCTTATCCCCCCAGATAAATGATATATGTTTTTTCTGGAATGCTAGCAAATCCGATCGGACCAGTGCCACTGGCAATATGCGGAATAAGTACAATACCTTCCGGAGAACATTCATCTTCACAGAGTGTAGTCTGCCAAACCACGACGGAGGATGGAGCAACCATCTAGCTATGTCTGCTGTTAGACGTTTGAATAGTGCAGAATATTTTTGAGAGTATAAAGTGCGCAAGGATGGAGTAAGATTAATGTCTAAATATGGGAGGGCCTCTGAGTGCCATATAAAATTGTAAGAGAGGCACTCCGAGAACCATAGGATAGAGCTTGCCTTTGGTCGTAGGCTATGAAAAGATGGGCGCGGCGGAAGCACCACAGTAAGATGGGTTATACTTACCATAAATGTGGGGGAAAAACTATTAATAAAAACTAATATACAGTTTATAGCGAAAATGATTACTGTGATTGTAAACACACAAGATAGATTTCCTATGCATTTTGTATGTATGAAATGTAATGACCACTGTGCAATGCTCAAAGAAATGTTGAGAACTATTTTACTTGTTCTATGAAAACTTCAATAAAAATCATTGAAACAAAAAATTGTAAGACTGTTTAAGAGTTGTGAGCGTGCTTTCCTCTAGAGAAATGTTCATGGCCTGTGACTTGTCATGGTTTATTCTAAGACCCAAGATCATTGTAAACACTTTAAGTATTGTATATAAGTTGGGGAGAGTATTGATAGATGGGGAGACCATCATCAAGATGTTATCTGCAAAGAGGATACATTTATATTCCCTATTGCCACATTCAATACCTCAAACATTTATAGAAGTGCACATTTTTGCGAGCGGCTCCTGGGCCAAAACGAAAACTAACGGGGATAGTGATCAACCCTGACAAGTGCCTCTTTGGATAGAAATGGGACTTGAGAAGTATCCCTTTATCATTAAGGACGCCGTAGGGGAACTATATAGAACCCAGAGTATAGATTTAAAAATCGCGACCTGAAGCCAAATTGGGTTAAGACATAAAACAGGTAGTCCCAAGACAAGGAATCAAAAGCCTTGTGTAGATTCAAGGATAGCAACATTCCCCTCTCATCCCAGTCAGATTGTATTGCTGAGATATCTATGACTCTTCTGGTTTGGTCCGATGCCTGGCAACCAGGGGCAATCCCCGCCTGGTCTGGGTGGATATAATGCGCAAAGAAACAAATTTAATCTAACCGCCAAGATTTTGGACATCATTTTTAAATATTTATCAAAGAGATTGGACGGTAGAACTTCTATTTTAGGTTTTTGTGGCCTTATTGCTGTGGCTCAGCAGGGGAGGGGCTTTTTTTCTTATTTCCTGTCCCTGTAAGAGGGGGTCAGAGGAACATGAAGTGATGGGAAATCTACCCAATATGGGCACAGACTGCAACTAATACATTGTTTATAGCAGAACATTGGCAATGAGGGAAAAGGTCAGAGGATTGCAACTCCCTCCTAGGCTGTCTAGTGTCAATGAATGATTTAGGCTGGAGTTTGGCAATTTAAGAACTTTAATGATGGTACAAAACAAATACCCATCAGTTCATTAATGTATACTAATCTCTTTTAAGCTTTCCAATTATCTGTTTGTAAAAAATATCTTGTTTTCTCACTATCCTCCCAGTTCTACGCTCCTCCCCTCATTAAAGCCCGATTTATGGGTGTTTCATACTGTCGACCACACTTGTTCAGCTTATGCACCATGTAGAAAGATGGGACAAAGCACTATATGGGAAGTCAGTGTAACCAATTGCTTTCCAATATAAGTCGGGTGTTTGTAGTCTTGGCCGTTCCGCTGATGAAGTCCTGCATATGGACGTAATGCATACGGACGAAAGTGACATCACCCGCAGCCCGATCTGTGCACTTTGCTATACGCTGTACCCTCCTAGCACCGGGATATAGGTGCCCTCTTTGTAAGTTTTTATATTCCCATCTCTTTTTTTCAATAAACTGTTTATAAGCAGAGAACACTATGGTTTTTTAAATTTTTCATTCACATGATTGATGGCGATATGGGATTGAGCTTTTCCATGAGGACTGACTGACATCCATCCGGCATATCTGCCAAGTGTGACGTATTTCTCCAGTGGATCGTTATCATTTAACCCCTGGTGGGAAGGCTTTAGTGACCCTTTATGATCTAAGGGTCCACTTGGTGAGGTGAGCGGCCATTTCATCTGTGGTGGAGGTTTTCTTTCACGTTGTCACCTGCATATGTATGCCTCCGTCATCACCTTAGAAAGACACCATTGGACTGTTTATGGACATATTTTTTGAATTTTTTCAATTGTTTTTTATTTATGTGTGTTTAGCGCTGCACCTTTTTTATATATGTTTCTACAGAGGGATTTTTGAAGGTTGACCCTTGGTGTTCAGCTGCTTCTAATAATTTTACATAATATTTGATATACCATTGCGCTGATTTATTTTATTATTACAAAGCACTATATGCACTTTGCCCCCTAGGGGACAGAAGCAGTTAAAAAAAAAAAAAGAAACATCATTTTTAAAAATGATCATTAAGGCAGGGGTCTGTTGTGTGCTGGTTCACCGTTTCAAGTCCGATTTCAGCCCAAAATTTTGGCTGAATTCGGACCTGAAACAGAGCCAAAAGACACACAGCATTTTTGTGAAAAATGCACCGGACCCGCTGCTGAGATATGTGATCCGGCTCCATAGAGAGCCGGTCAAAATGTCCTTGCAAATTGGATGCAGGGATTCCGCATCCAATTCCCAATGGTGTGAACCCAGCCTAAAAGAGAAGCATTTTTTTTTTTTTCCAGATTCATTCTTACCTAGGTGGATGCAGCATCGGTCCGATGCTGCATCTGTCCCCTGCCGCCTCTGCACTGAGAACCGAGTGATCGAATACTGCTGAAGGCTCGGTTCTCACGGCTCCCCAAGCAGAGAGCTGCTGACTGCCAATCAGCAGCTCTCTGCTCTGCCCCCCCCACGCTCACTGGAGTACTAAGCTGTGAAGGGGCGGGGAGCGGCCATCTCAGGCTCTCAGCGACTCGCTGAGAGACTGAGACGGGAATCCGTCCAGGTACCTGGCGGATCCCGACTTTATTGTCGTGATGACGCGGCGCCTGGACTGATTCCAGTGATGTCAGCAGAGAGCGGATTTCAGACCACTCTCTGCTGAAAACAGGTCACAGGAGTGCAAAACGAATTGCACTTCTGTGACCCATAGGAGAAGCCCAGCCTAAAAAATATTGTCTAAATAGGCATGTGTAATTTTACTTTAATTGTGGTGAGCTTTGTGCATTTCCTCTAGATCTGTGCTGTAGTCCAATGTGAAACTTTACCTCTGTACAGGAGCTTCCTGTAATAAAAATTGGTCACTGTCGCTCTCTCTCCATGTGCGTCTTGTCTTGAGCAGAAGCTAACAAATTACGTGTTCATACCACACCAAAAAAAATTTAGTTTAAAAGACCGCTGCACAAATACTCTGCAACATAAAATATTCTCTAGGGTCTCTGCTAAAAATATATATAAGAAGGCCAGTATGGTGGCCTGAATTTATGGGAGGAGCCCGGAGGGTATTTAAGCAGCCCACTCGCCCATTCTCTTTGTTGGTTCAGTGCGCGATACCCTTCTGCTCTGCCCTTTTTCAGGGCACTTCTCAGCACATCTTTCTTTATAAACTACCCATTACTTACCTTGGGTATGCCCCCTTTTCTTGGACCAGACCACCAAGGCACACTTCAGGTCTATTTATGTTGTAAGTCTTGTCGCGTGTTTGTGATCCACACAGAGCCGATCCGCCCTATACACTCACTATGCAAGATGCATAGGGCCCCGCCGCTGTGGGGGGGGGCCCCAAGGGTGGATCGGCTCTGCTTCCCGAGCTCCAATCTCCTCCTCCCCCTCCTCCTCTTGTCACACAGCGGGAGTCGGTGGACCGCTGTGTCTCAGAGCTGACTAAAACCTTCGGCCAGCGCTATGACAAAGATCCCGCCCTCCTCCTAGACCAGCTCGTGTGATAGATACAGTGTTCTGTCTATCACACATGCTGGTCTAGGAGGAGGGTGGAAATTTTTTTATAGCGCGGCATAACATTTCACATTGAGCTCCGTGACACAGCGGGAGATGCCTGCTGTGCATAATCCACTGGCACTGACTGGTGAGGCTACATTGATTGCCACAGTAAGACTGCAATGGTGGGCACCATTAGGCTGCAATTATGATGGGCACAGTAAGGCTGCAATGATTGGCATTGTGATGCGGCAATGATTGG